>VXBC01008935.1:701740-769050 GCA_013399945.1 Ploceus nigricollis | reverse complement strand
GGAGCGGCGCTCACCGCGGTGTCCCGCCGGCTGCCCCTGCCCGTCCCCAGCGCAGCCCCCCCATTCTCAGCGAGGGCCTGGCCCCGAGGCACGGAGACCCCTCCCCGCCATCCCCCGCTCCTTGCACCCGTGCCGAGGCAACCGCAGGGCTGGGCTCCCTCGGGCGCACCGGCGCGGGTGCCCAAGGCAGCGGAACGGCCGCAGGACGGGGATGGGCGCTGGCTCCCGCCCCCAGCCATGCCAAAAGGCCGCAAACTTGCGCTGCAGACAGTGATGCAGGCAGCGCACATGCAGCACTGCAACCCCAGCCTGCCAGCTCGGGGGAGCCACAACTCACTGGTGTATCAGCGCACCCACTGCCCTCAGAGGCCGTCTCATCACAGCCCTGGCCCGGATCCGTGTGCAGGGCATGTCCCGCGCTGTCAGACATACGGCAAGGTAGTTGTCAAGTCGCGCAAGTTCAGCCACCTGCAATATTCACCCTCCAGACTGCAAAGGCTGTCGCAGAAGCTGACTGAACACTCAGCAAGCCTCTACCCCGGGCGTGTTCAGCGTGACAGCTCTGCTGCTACCTCTTCCCAATTAGAGCTCATGTAACCACACACTGCAGGTGGAAATACAAACATTCCCAGAGTTTAGTGAAATTTTGAGAGATGAAATATTCCTAGACCTGAGATTCTGATGCAACCTCAGATGTTCACAGCCTCTGCAGTTCCTAGAGGTATGGCATCGCTCCCCTTTTCAGACCTGCAGTCCAGACTTACTTCTTCATGCAATATTTACAAAGGTTTGTGAACTTCAAATGTCTTTGAAAGTGTCTTGATCCACACCAGTATTCAGGTAAATATCAAAATCAGTACTTGCTACTGGAAGGACTGACAGAAGAATGACATAAACTCAAGCCTCACTTCTAAGACATCTCAGCTGGCGTTGGGTTGTGTTGCGTATCTCACGTCGAAAAGGGCAGCCAGCTGGAGGGGGAGGGAGGGGGAAGAAAGGAGAACAGGAACTCCCAGAGCTTTAGAAAACTGTTCCAGGGATGAGAACTGAAATAAATGGCATTTAACCTAGAGAGAAGGAAGAGGGGAAACATAATAGAACTTCAAGAACTGTGAGAGGTTACTGTGAAGCAAAAAGAATGAAGTGTTCTGCATATGCATTGGATAGGTAAAAGAGGTGAGTAGGCTTAAATTCCATCCGCAGGTAACTGCTGTAGGTATTAGGGAAAGCTAGGCTAGCTTGTGCTTGCAGAGATTTCTTTGGGAAGCACAGCATTTTGGGAACACGTGCACTGGAGCTGCTGAAACAAATTACTGAAGACAGCTGCCCAGACAGTAAACAGCCACTGTTTGCTTTGATTGCTTCTTGGGCTTCAGGACACAGGCTGAAATTGAAAGTGTAGCTGAAATCTTTCCATAGCCACACAAGAGACGGCTGGGAAACAACAAGTCTGAATTAACTGTCCAAGATGTGCTGTTTCCTTCAATCAAAGCCTCACTTCAATCAAACACCTTTTTGCAAACAAGTGCATATAATGCTCCAGTTCCCATTACAGTGCTTGATACAGAAGCTTAAAAAACAATCTTGTGGGCTAAAATTAAATACTTCACTCCAGCAAAATTGGTCATGAGCATCTGAAAAAAATTAGTGTATTCACAAGTTCACAATGGTTTAGCTGTACAGGAATGTCCAGGAGAGTTAAGGCACTTCAGTGACAGGAGTACATTGACACACACTGGATCCTGATGCAGAGGAAGCAAGCCCAGTTAGATGTAAACCAAACAGAGTTCAGATCACAGGGAGCTTTGGAGCTGAACACACACCCCTACTTGAGAATAAATATGCACTTTCAGTGAATACATATTGACCCTAATTGCTTTACTCTAACTTCTCTGGATGTCCTCCTGATGACAAGACCCTGTTTTAATTAAACCCGTTCTTAATATGATCATGCCAGTCAAGTGCATCCCATACTTTTGAGAGGCCAGCCTTGCTGGCAAGAAGCAGACCTGGGAAAACAAGCCACAGAAAAACAAAGTTAGAGGAAACAGTCCCTCCTCCATGTCTCCTTGTCCCTGGTTTCATAACAAGCAATGTGGCTCTGTTCAACTCTAGGTTTCTGCTCACTTGGCCTACAGTATTTTGGCAACTGCCTTTGGCTTAGATTTCACATCACTGGTTAATCTTCTCATTTCTTCCCTTCAGAAACCCTTCCTACAAAGGCCCAGTGAATTGTAACAGTGCCATATCTGCACCGTTCATAACCACACTTTGATCCCACACATCACCAGAATTCTTAAATCCTCACTTTAAAATAGAAAATTAAATAAAACAATGAATAATTTCTATAAGCCACTTTTCCCCTCAGTCTTTGGGGTCTAAGAATCCAAAGGATAAAGGTGCTTGTGTAGCATGACCAGGGATGAGAGCAGCACCTAGTTAAATTTTACCTGATTTTTGGTACACCATGGTTGCAGGATGTGCTGTTCTGGGTCACTCGCAGCTGTACCAGTGAACAGATGATCAAGGAATGTTCTCTACTTCACAGCCAGTGCACTAGCAGCAGCTCCTGAAGGTACAGAGAGGAAAATTAGAGGGTATTCAAACAGCCATCCTGGAAGAGGTCCTTCCCAGCAAGGAATGCAGCTGGTGCTGAACACCCTAAATATGATCAGAAGGATTATCACCCTGGGTAAAGAAGCAGCAGGTTCGGGGGGTTTTGTTTGGGGTTTTTATGTTTGTTTGTTTGCTTGCTTGATTTTAAAGAAGGTCCAGATTCTGCAATGGAGGAAAATCTCAAAACATAACCTAATTCCAAATATTTGATCAACTGTTGTTCTTCAAACTGTGGTCCAGGCTGGGGAGCATCCTTTTGTATCTTTGCAGTCCTTACGCAATCAGCGTAGGAGGAGAGAGTCTGGAGTGAAAGGGTAAGGCTAACATGTGCAAAGTCCATTTTAGCTGTTTTGTTAACTTGCTTGTGAAAAATGTCCATTAATGATTGAAGGAAGAACAAGGTGAGGAGAATAATCAGTAGAATAATTGACTGGAGTTTAATTTAAGCAGACATATTAAATATTGATGCACTCACAGAGTCTAAAGGACACTCATTTGTCTTCAGCAGCCGCAGAAGACAACACTTCTGAAGTTATAAATTAACCCTTCATGTGAGAGGTGAGAAGCATGAGGCTTGTCAAGTGCTATTTGACCACTTTAAGCAGGGTCACTACACCTTCTCTCAGATTTGTGTGAAAGGGAACAAGACTGTTTCAGCTGCAAAGAACACAGATTTCCTAGGAGATGCCAATAAAGTACCACAAAGCTCCCTGGTGCCATCACAGCTACACTGACGGGGAATATTGCCTACTTTATCTGGGAAGATGCAGATATAGTGGCAGAATTGTCCCTCCCACAGTCTGGCTGTCACTGATAACATTGAATCCAAGGTTTCCACACCACCATCCCCTGCAAAGGTCCCCTAACATGGGCAAGGCCTGAAGTCTGTGCTTGGATGAGCTGTGTCCCCAGCCTAAGCATGTCCGACAAACCGGCCAGCTGCACCCAAGAGAGATGGAGAGGAGCTTTGTACAGGAGCATGTGGTGACAAGACCAGGGGGAATGACTTAAAAATGAAAGAGGGGAGGTGTATAATAGATAATAGGAAAAAGTCTTTACTGTGAGGGTGGTGAGGCCCTGGCACAGGTTGCCCTGGGAAGTTGTGGATGCCTCATCCCTGGAAGCATTCAAGGCCAGTCTGGATGGAGCCCTGAAAAACCTGGTGTAGTGGAAAGTGTCCCTGCCCATAGCAGGGAGCTGGAACTAGATGATCTACAATTTTCCTTCCAATCCAAACCATCCTATGATTCAAATGCTGCTTTGTAAATCAGTTTCCCATGTTAGTCTTCAAGTCTACATGTATGCAAAATAAACCTCACATGCAAACCTGCAAAGCTTGTAACAAAAGAAAAGCAGCAGTCATCTAGCTTTAAAAAACTGTAGTCTGTAATTTCTTTTTTGTTTCTTTACCTTTACATGACTGAATGGGTGAAGGGCTTTTTAGGTTCTTACACTACCCATGTAGGTAATGAGGACACCACCTGTATGTCCTCATGAGGGCACTACCAAATGAGGGAAAAGCTATCTAATCAAAGTAATTTTAACTTGCTTATCACTTCAATGCTCCTGCTACACAACACAATCAACCAATGCAGCTGCAAGGAGTGTTTTTTGAGGATGTCTGAGGTACAGTTTCTTAGTAAAAGTTTGTTGTAACAAACTAGAGAATTTAAAAAAGTTTTTTAAATTGTGACAATTTTTATGCAACAATCTTCTGAATCTGTTGCATTTATTTGCATTCCCTAAACTGATAAAGAAACTATTTGGGTTTGGCAAATAATGAAGTTTTCCATATTTAGAACATTAGGGAAAATCACATTATTTTAAAGATATTTTAAAAATCACATACACTTCAACTAAAATACAAAAGTGCACCACATAATGACAAATAAGTGCTGACAGCATGAATCACATCTGCTGAGTGTAAAATGGAAATAAAATTAGCCCTGTATCTCTAAGCAAAGGGATTTATCAGTTCTATTTTCTTCCAGGAAATATCTAGCAGGATATTTTTATGATGGCATAGGTCCATCACGACCTTCAGGTTTGCCATAAAGTCACAAAGATCAATGCCAGTACAAACCACAAATGCTATTTTTACTGAGATACAAATTTTATGTTGTTCAACCTCAACTTCCCTTTCCTGATCCTGTGACATGCCCCTCACAGTAAAGCCAATCCCCATTTAAGATGGTGCATTATCATACTGGGACAGTTCAAGAAAGCACTCAGTGTTTTAGGAAAAAGATTCCATCTTCTTCAGAGATCAGAAGATTCCTTACAGAGAAAGGCAAGAGTCAGAGCTGTCTCTTGTAGCACCAGGTATTGTATATATGAGTATGTATGGTTACATTAGAGAACCAGATGACAGTGAAAATACCAGCATATTAAAGAAATCATAAAGAAAATACATAAATAAATCACTTCTTCAGAAAACAACTCAGTAACTTACCCTTTTCCCCTGTCACACTCCTTTCTGAGCTATTGTATTTAGGGCACATAAAGTGCTTCTTTAACTAGAGGGAGGCAGACTGGTTTATGCTATCGCTGCTTTTTTGTTCTTAATCTGGAATATCAAATCTCCTTTCTGAGTTCTATTTTGTATTAGCTTCATGCTTTAATGGGCTAGAATAATCAGCTCTATGGAAGAACATGATCCAAAATGGTTAAACACATTTTCACTTTCAGCAGTGGATGGACAGAAAATAGAGAACTGGATCCTTAGTACTGCTGAAAAGCATTGTGATCAGGAACAAGGGAAATCCCAGAATGTCCCAAACTCCAGTGAAGGCTGCAGTAATCAGAGCTGAGGGCACAGTGAGGTGGCTGAAAGGCACTAAAGAACATCCTAGAAGAAAATAACGACTCGTTTGTTTTACACAGAATTATCTCCAGGCTCTCCCTGTTGGCACATGACAAGGAGGGGGCTGTTACCAACACCACAGGCTGCTGCTGCTCCAGTGGCACTCAAACCATTCACTGCTGTGACAGTCAGAGGCTCCAGAAATCCTCAGCTCTCCCCCCACGGGCAGCTTTTAGTCTTTGCAAAGACTACACAAAAAAGACTTTGATATCTTTTTGCTCTGGAGCTGAAGTCATGTGTTTGGCCCACATTTGCAATCTCAACAAATCAAAGGCAAGTATTTCTGCTGAGGTGGTCACCAGGTAAAGTATCAGTCCTCAAGATGGCTCCTCAGAAGCAGTGTTTGCTTATTCCCTGCAGAAAATTCATCTATTCCTTGCCAACAGAGGGTACTGAAGTTTAATGGCACACATTTACCAGGGCAGGAAGCAGCACAATGCATTCCTGTGAGACTCTGCAGAGTACAGACATGCTCTTTTCATTGTGCTTGAGTACTAAGTTCATTTAATAGACCTGAGTTAGCTTTTCCCTCTCTTATTTAACCATACTAAAGTATCAAGGAAGGCATTTATTTTCTGTCAATTAAATGGAGAGGATAATAGTACAGTAGAAAACAGCCAGAAACCTAAACTCATGTCATTGCTGTCTCCTTTCAATGCAAATGCTCTCAGTTTTTTTTGTATAATGCAGTCCTGCCACTTCAGATGTAGCATTATTTCTAATGCTGCCCTTAGCCTAGTGTTGGGTCCTCAGAGGCTGAGACCAGGATCCCAAATTACACTCCATTTTTCTGGTTATGCTCATGCATTGATCTGTTGGCAATACAGCACGTGCTGAAATAGTTCACAATTAATCACTCCAAATGTCTGTAAAGAGCCCCAAAAAACCCACATCCTTTAATTCTGACTGCCAAGACAAACTTGGTGAGTTCAGAGACCAAAGGGAAAGCAAGATTCCACAATGAGAGAAGGTTATTTTTAAGCTTATGTCAAGCTGACACCCAGGGCTTGTCTAAATATAGATTTGTCCACTGTAAACACCCTTAGTCTGCATTTAGTGCAGACACATGCAGAGTTACTCAGCAATGACAGACAAGATTTGCATCCACACCCACGCCCACAATAGCACTCAATCATAACCAATTCCTGAAAAAATAGTTTGTAAGTGGGTTTCTGCATCCAAAGAGAAGCATTAATCAAGAAAAGCTTATCTCCTGCTGTTGGCATCACGCTTTTGCCATCTAAGCTCTCAAGATGAGAAGCAAGCTCACCAAGGGGCTGCAGCTTTCAGGCTGCATTTACTTACCATGGTTTGCAAAGAACAGGCAAGGAGGGGCTGTGCAGACACGTTCCTTGAGCCTCTGCAGTGGCTCACATGTGACAATGCAGGAAACAGCCTGTGCTGGGCAGGTGTGGGGCATTGTTCTGCCACTCAGAAATCCTGGCTTTCGTACCGTGGGTTCCTGCTTGTTCCTGTCCTCCCCTTGTTAATGCTTGCTCTGCTTCTGAGCTGTCAATCCTTTTATTCTGCAGCATAAACACTGTGCTGTGCTGGACCCTCTGCCTCAAGGTCTGGGAAACTCACTGCATTTGCAAAGAGCTTGGACAACTTACTATCAATACATTAGCTGAAACCTGCTTGATCTGACAACTACAATGTAAACATACCCCGTGTGTCCTACCACTGCAATGTGATACTCTCTCCAAGTTCATGTGAATCATCTCCCCAGTGACTGTGAAGAGAACTGGAAACCATTGTCTGTTTACTGGTTATTGGAGCTTCCTTACCAAAAAAGTACAAACACAAAAAAATGTGTCTTCACTGAAACAACTTGGGAATTCCTCTGTAACTTTACTGTAAACCAGACATAAATGTTTAACTGTACCTATGTTAAACTTTCTTTGGATTCTGGGCTCTGCTACTTGAAGAGCTTACAGCAAAGACTGCCAGAAGAAAGGCTCAGAATGCTGTATTGTAATACAGCATTGGGTTTGCAGCCCAAGTGTCAATGCCATGCTCCTGTGCTGATCCAGAGGCAGAGCTGTGCAGGGTCAGCATTTGGAATGGTTCCAAACCTCAGGGTAATAGCTGAACCTAGAGGGGCTTTCAGCTCTGGCATACAGCCTCCATCAACTGCCTTATGTAACAAGATCTGTCTGCAAAACCCTTGCAATCTACTTCAAAATGAAGTATTCCAGCTTGTCCAATAATCATTACAGCAAGTAATGGAACAACTCGCAATTGTTGTTTCAAGGAAAATTAGAAAACCAAATTGTTCAGTAGGTAAATGTGTGTTACATCCCTGACCTGAAAACAAGACCTTATTCTCATGTGACACCTCTCATGCCACACAGCAGGTCATGCACAAGGCCCTACAGAGCTCCTCTACCATTTCGTGGGCATCAGGATTTACTTTTGATTGCCATTGGCTGTGGCTTTTTCCCTATTTGAGGAAGACTCCAGAAACTTGTTACTCCTTACCCAGCATGGCCATGGCATTTTAACAGTCTTACAGAGCACGTGCTGCTGAGCACAAATCAGGCATCAGATGTATCCTGCTAGCAGAGCTAGAGTTGTGCAGGAGCACCATGGTCATTAGCATGAACAACTCTTCACAACTGTTTCAATATTCAGAAACATTAATTCAACATTTAAACAAGGCAGAAAGAGTTTTTTTACAGCATTTGAGCCTCGGACAGTTGGTGTTATCCTTATTTCACAAGGGATGCTCGTAACACTTCCCGATAAAACAGGCCAAAAAGATGTATAAGGCAAGGAGAACTTCTGCAAAGTGCATCCACTGTGCACTGGTTTCCTTCAACCCACAGAATTCCTGGGCTCAGGAACAGTGGATGCAAAAGTCTGTGCATCACACATCCGAGCAAGACAGCAAATGGCAGATTCCCACCAGTGTTTCACTCCATGCAATCCCACCTTGGAATCATGAAATCACTAAGGCTGGAAAAGACTTCCACAACTGAGTCCAAGCTTTGACCAAACACCACCATGGCAACTAAACCACAGCACTAAGTGCCACATCCAGTCATTTTTTGAGCACTTCCACGGATGGCAACCCTACCACATCCCTGGGCAGCCCAGGGTTCCAATGCTTAACCATCCCTTCAGTGTAGAAATTCCTCTGATACTGAACCTGGATCTACCCTGGCACAGCTTATGTTCTCTCATGCTATTGCTGGTTGCCTGGAGAAGAGGCTGACCCCCACCTGGCTACAACCTCCTTTCAGGAAGTTCAAAGCAATGAGGTCTTCCCTAAGCCTCCTTTTCTCCAGGCTAAAAAACACCCCATGACAATGAGAGCAGAAGAGAGGCTGAACCACCAGCCCAGTGACTTCAGTCTTAAAAAACCCAGTGCTCTCTCACACATAAATAGAGCCCCAAGTGACTGATTTAGATGGCATTCAGACAGAGTCACTGGAGAACTTGCCAGTGGCTCATGCTAATAGACACAGACAGGTCTGCTTTAGAAATTTTGTAGCATGTTTGTGTCCAGTCTAAACTCATTTGGACAGTTTCTAGTTAGGGGTTGCTTTGATCCTCTTGCCCCTTACAACAGCTGAACCTCAAAAACTTTTGCTTTTTGGTTAGCAATTAGCCCACTTACCACATCTAATACAGAGAGTAAAGCCTTGTCCTTGGATTCACAAGGCTTTGGAGAAGCTGTTGTTGTTATAGCTGCTTGGTTTGGTTTCTTCCCCAAGCAAACTCATGTATTAAAGACAAATACTGAGCACTTTGAGCAGGAATTCAGGGTGCTTCTTGAAAGGAAGCAGTCCTGCCTTGAACTGTGGCATTGCACAAGTCAGAGAGTGACATGAGACCCAAGGCCAAGGCTCAGCAATGGGGTGTGATTTTTGGAGGGTTAAGGCAGGGCTTGGAGTGAGCTTTTCAGATTCTCCTCTCAGGGATGAGTCTGCCTCAGAGAAAGGTTATTCCTCACTGACTCATGGGGATTACTTTTAGGTAATGGAAAGTCCCTCAAAAGAGGCATAGGATCTGCAAGGACATTAAAATGATCTGAGAGTCTTTGAGGCAAAGAAAGCAGTGTTCAATTAACCAAAAAAAAAATAGAACCTTCCTTACTTGATGATACTTACCTGTGCATTTCAGAAACAGTTCAAACACTGGAGAAAGTTTGTTTTAAACATCTCTACACAGGCTTGCAATTTATTTTTAACACACAAAGCATTCCTATACAGTTAATACTTGTGCAAACTGACACTTGAATTTCCTCTTCCATTTTCTTATTGCTGTTTTCTCCTCTCCCACCTCACCATATAGTCGTTAAAAGAAGTCACTAGAATTTGATCAAGAATCCAACTGGCACAGACTTCATATGCAATAAGATGGCATCCTAAACATCAGGTTAAGGTTTCATAGGAAATGCCATTGCTTCAAGTTGCAGAAATGTTTTTTCTTAAATATTATTTTATATATCCACCACTAAGGAGAATTATCTTAGAGGAGATGTACCCCAGTTAACAGAGTTGAAGTAAAACAGATTTAAAAAGATGAATTGCAAATTTGAATATGTCAACAGTGAATTAAAGCTGCATTTGCAGAAGATGATTTTATTTTCCTCCAAGGGAAGTTTTCTTCTTTAGGTTGACAAACCACCTTAAGTTTCTACAGTCCAGAGATGGAAAACATCCTCAGTGGCTTCCGCTACCCTATCTTTGAAATCGTGCAGTAATTATGTAACTGCTCTGGAAACAGGAGAGGAGCAGCCAGGAACCCTGCCTCTGAGCAGAGCACTTGGGAGGGGAAAAACAAACAAAAAAAGTCTTTGCTGAATCCTTGCTCTTTGTTGAGACTTCCCCCACCTCAGCCCTAGGCCAGCTTGGATTATAAAGCTGTAGCAAGTGTCAGGCTTTCAGTGTCTGTTCTATTTTTGGGGATTTGCTGTGGAAGAAGAAAGTGCAGCCTGAGCACCATGTGAGCAACTTTAACATGAGGGCATAACTGCCAGGAAAACAGTTCCCTGGCTCCTTCTGCCCCTGTGGGAATAAGGTTGCTGTGCCTTTCATTGAACCCTGAGATCTGAGGCTTGGAGGAAGCATTCACTTTAGAAACCACTGTGACATTTTCAAAAAGGTGTAGATGTCATAGCTAATTTCACAGCCCACTCATCCATCTGGAATTTGCAGCCAAACTCAGTCTTCATTTCTGCCCTTCTAAGTCCAAAACAACTTCACTGTAGATATTTCATCCATGGGAACAACAGCTGACCCACAATGTCTAGGTAAGTGCCAATTTCAGCCCTCAACAAATCCAAGTGTTTTGGAAGACTTAGCAAAGGCTGACTGATTGCTGAATCACATAAAGACAGATCCCTTGCAATAATAAATTTTAAGTAAGATCAGGTGACAATTCATAAATGCAAGTGGCAGTGCTGTTAAGAATTTTTTTAAAAATTTAATTTTAAAAAATTAAAATTAAAAAATTATAAGCTTTTTTTTTCCTTTTTTCAGAACAGGTTTTAAACCAGGAATTTGGAAGAAAGGAAACAGCTGAAAAGCATGTGCAAGTATGGAAGTTGTACTGTCAGCAGCAGATGACAGTAGAACCTTCTCAAGTTCATAATCATCTGTAAATTACAGCATGTTTGTACCCTTAAAGTTAAAACTGTAAAATGTAGTTCTGCACTGGTAAAGGAAAGATTTTACAACATTACTAAAATGCAGTAGGGACCAAAGAACAAGATTCGTAAGAGAAGCAAGTAGTAAGAAAATAAAACTGGCAGCATGTTAGCAAATAACCCCAAACAACCAAAACCCACCAAAAACCCCCAACCACCCCAATGAAACACCCAGATCAAATAATGAAGACAAGAGGATTAAATATATTTTCATGCCAGTATAAACTGTTCAAGATGTGAATTCTGTAGCCTGAAAGACTATCTCTGTCACAACCAGTTCTAACAGTGTAGTTTATTCAACATTTAATGGCTTGACCTTGTAAGTTTTTATCAAATCTTAAACATTTTACTATCATGAGGCATCCTGACTCTAATCAATTAACATTAGCACTTTGGGAGAAAGAAACTGGCTTCCTTTAAATTTGTCTTCCAAGAGGTAATCTGGGAAAACAGAAACCTTTTTATGATTAGCAGAAACATGAAACTGAGAAATAGTTTCAGAATCAGGATGAGAGTTTTGTAATGACTGATTAAAGTGGAAGTATTTGGAAACCCCAAGCTCTTTAACTGTAGTAAAAGTACTGCAATCTGGCTCCTTTTCTGTTAGAACACAAGCTGAGCTTCCCCCTCACTCTAGGCCATGCAAAGACAAGTACTCTGCTCACTGTGTGTTCTCTTCACCCTTGGCATCCCTCTGGTGCACCCAAACTGTCTTCATGTACTGCCATTATGATCCTTTCATTATTCCATTATGGTCATTTCATTATTTGAATTACCTGGTGGGACATTAATGGCATTTCTAACCCCATTTGCACATGCATGTAGATTTCCCTAGGAAAAAAAAAAAAAGATTATGCTCCAGACAAGCTTAGCAAGGTTATTCCTGTCAAGAGACTATGTGTTCCCATGAATATAGGTAAGATCTGAGCTAGAATTATAGTTACCATAAATTTTAATGCAAAGAGCCACCATTTCAGTTAGGTGGATTCCTAAAATATACCATAAAAGAGAAGCCAAAGCTTTATGGTGCAATCTTGATTCACACAAACTCTTCTTGCAATAAATTGTCCCATAAATCAGGGAGGCTGCTAGAACAAGGGCACAGCATTCCTGGGAGCATCTCTGGGAAGTTCTTGGAATGTTTAATCTAAAAAGGTTCCCTTCTGAATTCAGACATTAATTTCAATTGCATGGTGTCTATATATATATATATAAAATAGTATGGGATGCTTTAGTCCAGATAAAATTTTTTAAGAGAAACTGAATGTCTTTTCAAAATATGAAAGCATTAACTTGAAACCCCTCAATTACCTTCAGAAACTAACAGCATAAAAAATGTATTTAATGAGTACTCAAGACAACAGCCAGACTAATCCTAGAGTTCCTTAATAGTGTGAGGAATGCAGTAATTTTTAACAAGTTTAATTCATTGGTATGTTGTCACAGCTAACATTTGTTTTGGACAGAAAACCCAGGAAAATAATTTAAATAAAACTTATGACACTTACTGGTTTCTAAGTCTGCTGTATAAAAATCTGTGTGCAGGAATAGTGACTAAAAATTTTTGAAGTTATACAGAACTATGTCCTGATGACCAAAAGCAACACAAAGTACATTAAGTTTAAAAGCCTTAATCACCTTAATAATTCATCCACAGAAACTCATTTCTAACAGCAGTTTCTGTGGAAATACAGATTTTGCAAATATATACCACGGCAGCTGGGGATTTCATCATACTTAGGAACTTTGATTTCTCTACTGCCAAGTCTGCTCCAGTTTGCACTTATCCCTACTCAGCTCCAAGGGTGGATGGAGGAGGGCCCCATTACACAGCTCCCCCCACAGATCCCACAGCTTGGGATCCACCCAGGAGGCCCCAAGGGCACCTGGGGGTACCTGAGCCTGGTGCCACCACCCCAGGGCAGGCAGGTACCCTGAAAGGGGAACAACACCCAGAGGGCACTTATTAAAAAAAACCAAAAATTCGAATCATTGGATATGCTGGGTTGGAAGGGACCCACAAACATCATCAAGTCCAGCTCCTGGCCCTGCACAGGATACCCTGAGAATCACACCACGTGCCCCAGAGCGTTGTCCAAATGCTCCTTGAGCTCTGTCAGCCTTGAGGCTGTGACACTGCCCTGGGGAGCCTGTTCCAGTGCCCGACCACCCCCTGGTAAAGAACCTTTTCCTGACATCCAACCTCAACCTCCCCTGGCACAACTCCAGGCCACTCCCTTGGCTCCTGTCAGTGTCACCACAGAGTGATCAGTGCCTGCCCATCCTCTTCCCCTCAGGAGGAAGTTGTGGCTGCAGTGAGGTCTCCCCTCAGCCTCCTCCTCTCCAGCTGAACTGACCAAGCAACCTGAGCCCTGCTCCTGGCATGGCTTTCCCTCTAGGATCCTCACCACCTTCACATCCCTCTCTTGGACACTTTCCAATAGCTTTGTATCTTTCCAAAAAACATCCAAAACAACTGCAAAAACTTACATACAAGTGACCCAAACCAATCTGCCTTATTTTGTGATGCAGATGAGCAACCTGCATATTCCAAAGAAAGTCAGGTACCAATCACAGCTGAACTGCAAAACTGCTTCATGTTATTAGCCTGAATTCTTTCCCTTACTAGAAAATAAGCAGAAGTAGGTAGCAGTGTTGAACAGGTACAGAAAAATCAGGTTGATTTTTAGGAAATGTGGAAAAAAAAAGTCACAGCAGATCTAAAATTCCCATCTCAAGGCAGAAAGATAGAAGCATTTATTCTTGACCTCTTCTACATTTACTATTTGCTGTTGACAGCCAAGATAGTGTTAAAATTCACTAGAAAAGTAGTGAATTTTACACCCTGTTTCATTCAGCACTGTCAAAAAGCACTCAGATCCAGCATGGCAAGAGCCCAGCTCACAACACTGCTTTTTCACACCAGATCGAGGGGGCCTTCAGTGACAGGAGGGAAGCCAGTGTGCCCACAGGGACTGAGGGGGAAAGGAGGGAGCAGCATACACTTCTTAAGCTCAGCCCCAAAAATGCCAGATGGTCACACCACAGATACTTGAGACTCCCACAGATCACTGTTCTGGTTTCGTTAAATTCACATGCCAGGCTATGTTCAAGGCTTAAGAGAAAAAAACTACGGGATACGGTGTAGAGCATTCTCACTGATGCACAGGATTTGGAACACAGATGATTCTCATCAACAGCCCTGAGGCTCAAAAGCCTCAAGGTTCCATCTCAGACCTTCCAATTGTACTTACTGTTTTCTGCATCCAAGTGAACTACCAGTCTTTATACATACCTTCAATCCCATCTGGGAAATGCAGACTGACCTCAACCTCTTCTTGCTGCTGCAGGATGGCTGTGCTGTGTACTTTGAAAGGTACAGAATAGTCTCAGAAGCACGTGAAACAGACTGATATCCAAGCCAGCACCTTTACATTCAGGAAGGATTAGGCTTATTAAAATTGCTTGCTGTGCAATGCATCATTCTTTCTCTCACTCTCAGCAGTTTACCAGGATTTCTAAGTTAACCCCTGTAATGCTGGGAACTTGCTTTCCTTTATAAAGGGGTACAAGTACTGGAAGAAATAAAAAGGGACCATCTAAAAGGGTGATCACCTGGATGAGGCAACCTGAACTTAAACCAGCAACGTGTCATCTCTCCCTTTTTTCCCTGCTATTCTGAAAGTGCTCAAGCGGCTTATTTCTGTTCAGACAAATGCCAGGAAACAAAGGACATGCACAAAGACAGCATCATCAGCTCATTCCCCCAGTACAGACCCACCAGCCGTGGCAGTCAGGGACAGGCAGAACAACTCCTTGCTCAGCATGGCCATGAGGAGAATAAAGGCCTTTTAAGAAACACTGCCTGTGTTCCAAGGGCAGAGTAACACCAGGATCAGCCAGGTTAGCATTGGCTGAAATAACCCACGGCCTGGCGCCCAGGAATTTGCAGCCACCAGAACCCAAGGATTTCACTGGTCAGAATGGGAGAGCATGCTTCCCATTGCAGGCACAGGCCTGTGCTGACCTGAGCAGAGCAGCAGTCACAGGGAGGCCAGAGCAGCAGCTGAACAGGACAGAAACAAGGGGATTCAACCAATGAGTTTAGCAACATTCAAGACACTGAATACAGGATAAGGTTAAGTACCTCTGAGACTTTCAGATCTAAACCCAGATCTTGGCAAAACAGCCAGACACAGCAAGTAATACTTAGACAAGCTACTGAGTATGGCACAGGTGAACTCTGTGCTAAGCTGACAAATGAATGCACACACTAAAAAAGTGACAAAATCAGAAACATCAAAAGGGATGGCACAACAAAGTACTCACAGAATTTACACAAATACATACAATATAAAGTATAAACTGGCTCATGCTCTAAAATCATTAAATATAATAACTGATTAAGGTTTTAGTAAGAAAATATGTCAAAACACCAAAAACTATGGTGGATTCCTAAGACAGATCTCCATTAAAAAATAACTGAATCCATCAATCATAGAATGACTTAATTGAACAATCAGGTGTGATTACAAGACAATCAAGAAAAGCTGGAAGACAGCACCTGATACCACGACCTTTACTACTACAAAGGAATAGCAAAAAGGTGCTCTCTTTTCTGAGCTACAGAATATACAGCACACCTCTTAGCATAGGCAAGGAAACATTTTTTGCCTTCTCTCCTTCTCACAGTTGATATCATATTAGAAAAATGGCTGTCCTGCCATGTACAGCTTTTGGCTCAGAACACGTAGGATGTTTTTCTGTAACTTTGTACAAATATGCTTCTCTGTGCCTATGAACTGAGAAAAAATGGTAAAAAGATGAAACTCCATTATTTTCCTATTCCAATCCACCCCCCCCAAGGAAAAGTACCCTCAAGGCAAGGAGGTCAACTAAGACCAAAAATACTGCAGCTGTGGCAAAAAAAAGCCTGAACTCCCATGGAAGGCAGCTGTGAGAAGTTAAACAGACATGTTTAACTCAGAAAGGTACTCTGGAATTTCCCCACAATAATAACTCAAGAAATGTAGCTACATTCTTCCAAGACAGCAGCAGAACTGATGGAGTCAAGCATGCTTTGTACTTTGAATATCCACCTAATGCAAAGTGAAGAGCACCTCCTATGCAAACTTTATTATGTGAACAGGTTATTCCCCAGGTTACACACTCAGACATTTTACACAAGGAATGGCCCAGCTAGAATCAAAGACAGCAGAAACAACGACAAACATGCATCTTTCTCTGACCCCTAGTTCTCATTTTTCTTCCTCTCTTTTTCCCAGTGATGACAGGCTGACAGAGAAGGAAATATACATCCACCCAGTAGTCTTCCATACAAGTAAATACAAAAAAATCAAGTGTTTATTGGAAGTCTGCATGAAGGCACAGATGAGCTTGATTACAGACACATTGTAACAATTACAAGTAAATGTAAACACCTTGAGATATACAAAAAAAGCAATAATTAGCTAGTACAGGAATAGGATGTAACCTGCAAAAAAAACCAAACTTTTTTATATCTGAGGTTCTTACAATAAGCTCTGATCCACACCAACATAGTGAATGTTCTTAAAGTCACTACTTGGATTCATGCTCAACAAATCTGCACTTTGGCCATTGTTTGATCCAAATTCCAACAGGCTTCCTTCACTAGGATCAAAAAATATAGGAACAACCAGCTAGACACCCAACCAACCTATAATGAGGCTTCATTGATTCTCTAAATATACAAGAGCAATCACCAAGGTACTGAAATTAAACATAAGCTTCAGAAAAGCTCAAGGATGCTTGTTCCACTTGCATTTGAGGAAATTGCTGTATTTCTGCAGGAAAGGAACAGTCTACAGCTGTCAGGTGATTTTTTTCTTCCTCCACAGGAGGCTTAGATTTCATCTGAAACACCTGCCAAAACAAAAGTCAGCAATCACAAACTAAAGTGCCTTGGACAGCTTAGGTTTTACCACTAGAATAAAACATCTCAGTTTATAGACACAGAATTATGTTTTATCATGAGAAAACCCACCTTTGCACACAGAAGACTACTTCCAATATTTCTATGGAAAGGGGAGTTGCTTTTTGTGATTTTTTGCTGTTGTTTTTCAATTAGATACCAACACTATAAACTCCAAGAACTGCAATACAGCATTTTTTCAGTGGAAATCACAAAATAAAAGCCCTGCCCCGCCCCAAATAGTTGTAATACAGGCAATTTCCAGGCCTAGAAAAAGAGCACTCTGAGCAGCAATTTTACTACAGGGACACAATTTTCACAAACTCAACCTTCAACCATCTGTCCTAACTCTTCACTCCTCCTCTACAAAAGCTTTATAACCTCTGGAGCTCCATTCCAGTGAGGAAAGACTTCCATCCAGGTCATACATGCAGAACAAAACCTAACACAGCTACGACATTTCTGCTGACCCTGTGGCCACATCATCCCAGCTGAAAGATGAGGTAGTACTTTTCTTTGGAGCTCAACTAGTGCAACAGGCACAAGCACTCTTCTCCCTAAAGTAGCAGCAGCTGCCTGTAATGCAGTGCCAAACCCCACAGTTTATCTCCTCTTCAGAACACACCTAAAATCCAAAACCAGCTGCTTAGAAAAATAAATGATTGTATGAGCACACACTCCCACGTTAACTGCATCGTAAAGGCCACGGTCTGCCATGTTCAGTGAGTTCCTCCTGTCCACACAGTGCCATTGACTCAAACTCTGCTTGTACTGGGACTAATGGTCGTTACCCAAAATTAACATGAAGGTATCCTGAGTACTTATTGTAGCAGGACGTGGAATTTAAAATAATTTAAAATTTTAAGAACCTTGATCCAAATGAAAAAAAAAAAAAAATGCTGGGAGAGGAATTCAGCTCCTCAGGGAACTGAGGAAACCAGATTGTCTCTATGCATACAGTCCATTTGGTATTCAGGGGCTCTGTTTGCTCTCTCTTCAAGAGGAGAGATCTTTCCTCTCAAGGAGGTTGTTGTAACATATGCATGTATTATAATTTTATAGCTTACACTCATAAACCTTCTGGTTTCTTATGAGATGGCTTGAACTGGAGAAATATGCTCTGCATAGTCCATGCTCTGTAGACTCCCAAGGATCAAAAAGAAATAGACTGCCATGACTGAAAAAAAGGAAACATCAGAAAGAGTTGAACAGTGTTAGAATTTGTACTGCTTGTAAAACTAAGCATTAGGATCAGGAAAATCACTGTAAAACTCAGACAAGGTCCCTGGCTGCATCCTCTTAGCAAAGCAATAATTGACACCGAGGATGAGAGACTGTGTTTCTCTGACTGACATACTATTTAAGGCTCTTTTATTTATCTCCATGATCAGTTTCCATTTATTTAACAGATCCATATACTCTCCGGTCAGCAGTGCAACTTGTACAGATCCCAGGAAGCTTTCTCATTTTCATGGCTTCCAAGACTGCATTTTTCAGTCAGCTGAAGTACACAGGGATTCCACTCAGGCAGCTGGATTCCTAAATGAAAACATTTTAACAGGAAAGGAATCCTGTTCTGCTCAGTTCCAGTACACCAGCTGCCAATAGAAAAGCACTAACACTTTCTGGAAAAACTCTGATGTACTTTCTGCCCTTGGGAATATGCTCTCAGAAGAGTACATGTAATTAAAACAGTCTTATCTGGCTTTTAGCTGAAGAGACTACCTCTGAACACTCCCACCTCTTCTTCCAAAGAACTTCTGTGGAACAAATTGTGGATAAAATAAACTCTTAATGCTCTACACAGTATCAGCTGCATTCCAGTGTCCAAGCCAGATCCCTTGAGAGAAAATACAAAAAGAAAGCTGCTTGATTGTCAGAGAGGAAAGCACTGCTGAAACAGCTGAAAAGTAGATTTTATTTTTTTTAACCTTTACCTGTGAAGGGGTACGCTCACAAAATGCTCCACAGAGCTAGAAATTGCTTCTGTGGACTTACACAACTAGTGACAATGCAGTGTGCAACTGAGAGGCATTAGTGATGAAAAGGATGTCAGAAAACCACCCAGGTGCTTCTGAGAGAAACAAAGCACTTAAGCCCTCATAGTAAGCTGGACCCCACTGTCAAGTGAGTTTCTCCAGTCTATAGATCTGATAAAATCACAGCTGCAGAATCATAATTCATGACTATAATTCACAAGGAAAACTGAAAATCCATTTACATTTATTAGGAGATGGTTGTGCACAATTTCTCATCTTATTCAAAAAGTCTACAAATAGAGTTTAACACTTCTGATTGCAAGCAAATGTTTGTTCAACGTTCTTAGTTCGATAAGGCCAATTTAGTGCCTTTTTACACTTTCAAGGTTTAGTATACATTTGTCAGTTCTTTACTTTCTTCTGGTAACAGTCCCACTGGAACAGTAAGGAAAGTTCACTAATATACTTTATAACAGCAGCTGAACTTGGGTTACACAAATTCAGTTTTGGAATATGCTTGAAATGTAAATTATTCTAGGCAATTTTCCATTTTGAAATCTTAAAACACCATCAAAGGCTCTTCCCTTTCCACCCACATTTGTGCTACCACCACCATGAGATTGCCCTCCACAGAGCCGTACATCCAAGGATCTCAAAGCACTTCAGAAAGGAGGGCACCAATTCAAATTCTGGGATAATTGAGCTGGAATCCCACTTAATAAAGAGTATTTTTTTTTCGTCTTATGTTTACAAAAGGACAAGCGTCAAACTAAGCTGATCCTGCCTTGACCTTAGTCCCACCTCTGACTACCTGTCACTTTCTCCCATTCAATCCTATCACTTGTTCAGGAGCTCTGTTTAATTATAATGCTCAGAGCTGAGTTTCCTCTATGGAAAGCTGAGCATCTGCTATGGTCAATTATTTTCAGGTGGAAATGGTGATCAAATTTTAGGTCTGTCACAATCTTGAGAATCGTTTGACTGGAGAGTAACTACCATAATTAATGTAATGTAATTTGATAATGCACTTGATCCCATATTGGTTTAAGAAGTGTAATAGACTATATATGCATTTCTCTAAATTCTCTCAGAGCTGAAACTACATAGCTATGGTAAAGAAATTCTAATTTTGCCTTAAGCGGAACATTTTACAACATTATTTTAACTTACAACTTTGATTTAGAGCACTATTTTCATAAAGATTTTCAGTTTGCAATTCTGACTGAAAAGGTGAGCGGCAAACATGACATTATATGTACAAGTGTTAGTATACTACCAGAATGCTGTACTTCCTTCTTCAAAATGTCCTTAATAAAGCATTAAGCATGTCAAACAAACTTTTGTAAACAAAAGATAAATTACTCATGTTCTGCTCTGATTATAGCCAGATACATATTCTCATAAAATAAACATTCTCTTGTCATTTTCCATGGCCCACATATCCATATATATGAGGTAAACCATTTAAAATTATCAATAATATATAAACCCCAGTACTCAACAGGAACCTCAGGCAAAATGTAACCGAGTAGGATGTCAATATCAAGAAGTGACACTTTGTTCCACTGCAAAGTGAAACCAATTTATTTGTGCTAAATGAATGGAAAGAATGTATTTGGAATACATTTCTTTATACATTGTACCGGCTTAGGCTGCTAAATAAGCATTCATTAGTGCCATGTTGTGCTACTTTCTTGTACTCTGTTTCTACCAAGCAATACAAAGTTTTGGCTGTTACGCCAACATATTCCTCTATGCTCATCTCATTTTCTAACAGACTTTTGAACATTTAAAATACCTGTTCGAACTCTGCTTCAGGGGCATCGCAATGAATATATTTTAACAAGAAAGAAATTATCATCGGTTGTTGTCTACAATCACATCGCCTTCTGCAGCAAAAAAATCCAAGAGCACACACTTGAATCAGCTCTCAGTAACCTGTGGGCAGGACCACACTCCCCTACAGTCACTGTGACAGGGCACACGGTATGGGCAGCTTACAGGTTAACAGAAATGTCAAGTGACATCATCAAATCTTAAGGTCCACGAATTGTACATTCCACAGACTCCAACAAGCCAGTTCCCTCAGTGTAAAGTTCTGACTGTACCATATGTTTGAGGTGCTTTTAAACAGGAGAAGTATGGATGTGTCCTCTGTGAGTTAAGCTCATTTGCTATGTAATACCAGAGAGCTTGTGTCTTGGGCACTGATTAGGGTGTCTCACTCACTTTTGCACTAGAAGCTGATATTTTAAATGACTGAAACATAGTGCTGATCTTCCATAAGCTCGGTAAACACTGTAATATTTCAGAATTTATCATGTAGCCCATCATGCCTTTCATTTTCTGCAAATTGTCATGAAAAAATATAAAAAGGTATCCCTTTAATTTTACAAACCTAAAAGCCAGGAAAATGAAGCTTTGGAGCCAAGCAAAACGACATAATGCCGTATTACCAAACAGAGTAGCAAATGTTCCAGCCAGAGAATGGACATACATGTAGTTCAAGTAAACACTGATGGAAAACTTTGTTAAGTTAGTGTTGTAGACCCACAACACTGGCTGCATTTTATACAAACGTTTACAACACAATTAACAGTGAAGCCTATATAACCTCAGTGCAAATAAGTCAAATCCAAATATGCCAAGTAAGCCTTTGGCTTTTAGTAAACTGCTCCGTGTTATGAGTCCACTTCTGACATAGAGACTGCTGAGCACATGCACTAAGGCTGAGAGGAGGGATGCACTGAATGTTGAAAATTGGCTGCCTGCGATGCCGCGGGTTGGCCCGGAGGTTGCACAGGTGGTGGAGGTGGTGGCGGAGGTGGCTGCACTGGGCTCTGCGTGTTTGGAGAAGGAGGAGGAGTGGGACGTTTAAATTTGTCGGGGCTGTTACTTCTTCGTGGTGAAGGCCTCTGCAGAACAAATATTGAAATTATGTTTAACATACTCCTGAACAATGTTAGGTGCAAGTCCTCTAATCTTGGCAAAGATAAAAAAAAATCACACAAGGAAGTCTAAACAATTATGTGGGAAGAAGAAATTTCAGAACATTGCAGGAGTCACAATACAACTTTTACATAAAATAAATCTTCCTCTGAAATGGAGTAGCAAAGGAAAGGGGAAGTACTCTTGACATCAAAGAGAAAATACATTCCTTCCTGTCAGCTTGCAGGAAATGAACACTAGACATGTCCTGCAGAAATGTTTACCCACGATGACCAGCAACCTAAAAAGAAATGAGATGCTGCAGGCACAGCACCTCCCAGCTGTGCCTGCCCAACCAGTAGGTGCTGAGGAACCCTTGACTTCACGCTGTGGGCACGTGAGGTACAAGTATGTGGTACCTGAGCGTGGGTGGGAAAGTTTTGAGTATCAGAGTCTGCGCAGAATCTGTAGCTCTCTGAAAGACTCTTAGCCCACTCACTGGAGCAAAACCAAAGCACAATACAAGTTGTTCTTTGGAGAACAAAAAAAATATTCCAACGCTTTGAGCTGCAGGAGAGAAGCAGTTGTTACAGAGACCCCCTCAACCAAAATCACACATTTTCAACAACTGGTACATTTAAACAGAAAGATTGAAACCCCACTTTATCTTTACAAACTGAGGGGCAGGAGGAGAAGGATCATCCTTAATGTTAGCAATGCAAAAATAGAAATCACACCCCACAACACTAACTTCTGCACTTTTGAAACAAAAACGCTCATTACTTACCAATCTGGCTAGCATTAATCAACAACCTCATGGCATGACAAAACACCCACCCATAATTACTAATCAACCACAGGTGGCTCTGGGGCATGATTACAGTTCCATACCAAATCTGCTACAGGTAAAGTCAAATTTATTTTGCAATGGAGATCAAAAATGAAGACTCAAGAATGAAACTGCAGTTTAGTCAAATGAAATATATTGTAGCTATTTTTCTGCACAACTCTGTACAATAGATTAAACTTATATGTAAACCCCAAGAGATTCTTGAAAACTGACTGATGCCTCTGAAACACTTAATATCATTTATTGCATACATGTAATAAGGGGACCTGGTATCAGTATTGAGACAAACCCATGAGCTGCTTGCTGACACCTTTCTCTGAACAATTAGTATTTTGTCCTCAAGATGATCTTTTTCATAGTGACTCAATTCATTTAGAGTTTCAGAAAAAGTAGCATTTCACAGAGACTAAACAGAGCAAGTTCTTTGACAAACTCATTTATAAAGTTAGTTTCCATGTTTTCCAGAAGCATTAAGGTCTTCCTGTGACTAACTTATGTGACCCACAGCCATGGGCTGAGGCCCAACCAGAATTCTACTTTCCTGCTGAGCTCCAGCTTCCTTTCTGTTCTACCTACCATTGCAGTGTTCCCACCCACCATAGCTCAGTGAAATTGTAACAATTACCTTTGCACACCCATCTAAACCAAAAGCAGCCATATTTTAGCATTGTACTAAAAATTCTATTAAAATACGTTTTTACATCTGAGAATGACAAGTATAAGCAAAAACCTTGACGAATATTTACATACTACCATACCTGCTGAGAAAAATCAAAATGGTCTTGATATAACAACCATAAGGTATTTTTGCCATATGGTTAATATTTAGGCTTTGTTTGCTCATTAAACTCCACAAATATTTAGAAGAAACACAATGAAGCGGAAATGCATCAAACATCGCAGGTAAAAAGGAAATAAATTCAGTTGAAAGATATGAGAAATTTCCCTAACAAATGTTTATATTAACTTTCTTCTTTGCCAATGACAATAGAAAATAAGAGTTAACTGCCTGTTACAGTGACATGATGGTAGCATTGTGTGTCATCCTGAAGAAAACCTGAGCTTGAAGCAACCTCAGATGACTCATCCGTCAGATGGTGGAGACTAGGAGAAAAATGAAAGCAATGTTTTTACTTCCTGGGATAGGCTTAGTAGCTTAGAACATCACTTTTCACACCCTGCCTGCTGATCCATAAGATGATACCTATTACTGTCCTTAAGATACATCCTATTCTTTTGCAGAAAACAAGGTTCTCCAAAAAGAATCAGTTTCTGAGGGGTGAAGAGGAAAATCAGGGTTGAAGAAAGCAGCAATAGGTGTCTTGGAGTAAGGAGACAAAAACAAATATTTACAAAAATGTTTTGTAAAAAAGTTTAAGGACAATCACTCATAACTTCCAAAAACCAAACTATATTGGTAACAAGTATTTACTAATTTAAATACTTACTGTAATACCATGGGATGGTCCCATATGTTGCACATGAAGGCCTGGGGAATTGTAGTAAGACATTCCAGCTCTAGTCAGTGAAGTTGGTGGTGTGAAACCAACTGTGTGACTTGCATATGATAGACCTAAAATTGTTAAAACAAGGTAACATCAACATTCTTGTTTGATATTAAAAACTAAAGTGTGAGGGGTTTTTTAGATTTTTTGGTTCTGAATCAATGATAGCCTAAAAACTGGTAAGTGCTACGGATTAGCCATCTAAAAAATACTAATTGTACTGAGAAGTGTGATGCAAATTTATTTTCTTTTCCTGTAGCATACTACCATATGTTTCAAACATACATTATACAATGTTAAACATAACTTTTCACTTAAATGGTGTAAGACTCCCATAGTAGCTTAGTTCTAGTCTGTAAGTATTTCCATTCAGCATTCCATTTCTCCATGGAGGAAATGGCTCTCTGAACTACACAGTCTGAAGAAGCAGAGAAGTTGTGCCTGGAGAAGCCATCTAGCACTGGGTCACAATGAGGTTCCACAAAAAACCTGGATGTAGGTGGCTCCTCCAAGGCATACCAGATCTGCACCAAGGCTTCTTTCTCTTTTGCCTCAGCATTTTAAAGATCTTTGGGGCGGGGAAATTAAAACATCCTGGGAAATGTAACTAGCTGGACTAGGCTAGCAACTAGTATTTAAAATTGCAACTTGTTTCATCTACATTTAGGAAAGCCCAATATTCAAAACTGCAAATATCTGATTCTTTCATCCAAGTATTTCCTTTTTGTAAGAACTCAATTATAAAAATGCTGAGTTCCTGTATAGCTCTATTTAACCAAGGAAATCAGAAACAGCAACTGCCAAATGCTTCAAGTTCACACCTAAAATATTCTAAACAGCTTGAGTTTCTCAAAAGAGCACATTTTCCAAAACCTTTTGCTCCTTCCTGCTTTTTGACAAAAATATCATAAGGAAGGAGACAGGACTTTTCTCAGCTGTTTACAATTAGACTCAAGCAACTGCTTTGGAGAATAATGACCGAAGAACATTTCTGAAGGCCTATTAAAACCTTTATAACACCACACTGGATTTAACAGTTTTCACACTTTGACACTAAACCAATACAGAACAATGTCCCTGCAGCAACATCCAGCATCATCCCTGTCTGCATGCACCTGTGTTTCTGACTACAAGAGATGAGACAAGATCTGGAGGAGAAAACAGAACAAGCCTCAGATCACTAATGAAGTCATATAAACAAAAACTCCCTGTGTTTCCTTCAATTCTGTTTGATTCTGTTACATTGTCAATGTATGTCTGGTGCAAATTACAAGTTACTCCCATGGAATCCCTGCCACTATGGAGTAACAACAAAATTAATCTGCCTTTTGACTACACAATCTAATTATCTGTAGAGCACATGTGTTATATTTAAGTGCTTTTGTAAGCAACAAGGATAGAAACAAGTCAATGTTCAGGGAGGTGACAAGGCAGCCAGTCACACGTAAGAGCCTAGAAATAATAGGCAAAACAGGGCCACCTCTGTAACGTGGCAATTCTGAACTGCTTTGGAATAATCCAGCTCCACAAGCTTGACAAATGCAAGTCTACATGGCAGCCAAAGAAACAAAACCAGAGCAGTGCACATACATTCAAGATAGTTCACCTCTGCAGCCCCACACATCTATCTAGCAGCAGCAAAGCACAGAACAGTATCTACACTGAAGACTAACTGGTAATTAGAACAGCTAATCCCCAGCTGCCTAGGAGTAGCAGTAATTACACTATCTTCAAAGTTCTAGAAGATTTCTAGCACAGTGATCTGTGCTAGAAATCTCAGCAGTATCTCAGCTTCAAGGAGTCTTCAAAAGTAGTATCCCAAGCCATGCAGACACAAAATACTCTGGGATTCAGAAGCCAGAATCAGATCCATTCAATCAGCTATCCACATGAAATTATAGCATTTCTAACTGGTTACAAATTCTGCTTCCACATATTCCAGGCACGTCATTTCCCAAATGAAATATGCCAAGTCAAACAAATACGTGATGCAACATACAGCTGTTTTATTATTCTGTGCTGATACTTGTGGCATCATCTTACTGTACTACTTTAGATACAAAATACTCTCAAAACCTGTTTGTTTTCATCCATTACTGCATTCATTTATCCCAGACAGCTCTACAAAATTCCCTATTGATCTCATTAGTTCTCTAACAAACTGCAGCTTCTATTTTTCTGAAGTCTGACACTTCCCAACTGCTGATATTAATTTATCAGATGAAAAGGAGATTAATACAGCTGCTTGTGCAGACAAACTAGCCTGGAACATTTACCACACCAAAATTTCCAAACTCCTAAACTCTGTTAGAAACAATAATTTCAGCTGTGCTTCAGAGTGAGTTTCAGCATCCTCTGTCTGTGGGATAAAATTCTCAGTCTTGTATCAACTACTGATGGGAAATCAAGTCCACAGGTAACAAGGAAAGCACTTCAGTCTCAGTGTAGGAATAAAGTGACAGAGTTCTCCTGCACTGACACATCAGCACCTAACCAGGGTGCATTGCTAAGTAATGTAAGATGCAAGCCTGTAAATTAGCAGGTAATCTGCCCCACAGAGAGCTGTAGTTATAACCCCTGTGTGACTGCAGATCCAACCTGCAGTTGGACACTGTTATAAAGGCTGCACACACAAAACCACAAACGAAGCTGCTTCACCAGAGTAGCTGTTGGCACAACTACGCTTCCGTACACCCAGTTACAGGAAAGGGATAAGAAAACATGTATCATTTTCTTGGTAACACACCTTGCAAAACACTGAAAGGCAAGTCATTTGGCTCATTTCAGAAATGCAAAAACCTTCTGAAAACTCATAGTCACACTGCTCATCTAACACCATAAGATGGCTTACGGCCATAGCTGGTTTTCACACATGCAACACCTGGATGAAAACTACTTATAGTCCTTTGAGAAACCACAGTCAACCTTGAAAATTCAAGAATCTAAAGACATTTTATATGTTCTAGCAGACCTGTAATAAAATGTCTCATTCCCATCTTGTGTCAACACAGAGCACATCTCATCTGCCTGGCAGGTTCTAGAGGTGAACGTGGGAAAGCCAGGCATGCACAATTCACTTCTTTATGTACATGGTGTTTGTAATACCCACTGCCAACAACTTGTAATGAATGTCCAAGTGCAATTTTAAGGGATTTTAAACTTCAGTCAATAAATGTGTTAGTAACACAAATGCATTTCATTTGACTTAAAATACATTCAGTAATTAGAAACTCAGAAAAGGTTTGTTTGCCTCTGTTATACAAAGTATGGGAGACAGGAATTATTAATTTTACAGTTATTGTTTAATAACAGAAAATAGCAGAAGTACAAAAGCTATTTCTCTACTGAAGAGAAATGAAAATGAACTTTTTTTCCAACATGTTCAAAATTAAACTTCTCTAAGAAGTTTTGATTCAGAGCACAATATCAGTCTCATGACTAGTTCTTCATCCGACTCTAGAAATCCATTTGAATTATGTATCCTGTTGTGCAACTTGTGTGGGAAGGGAGGGGGAAAAAAAAGACAGCAAGAGAGAAAAAAAGAGCAAAAAAGAAATAAAGTTCAAGTGATAGTTACTTAACTGATCTTCAATATCTGTCCACAGATCTGAAATACAGAATATCTGGTCACCATCCAAGAACATGCTGCACTAGAAGACACCTAAGGCAAAACTATTCTTGCATTTATGATGCAGGATTTTTTCTCCAAACTAGCTTTGAAAGGCTACTGACCTAAATATATTAATAGGGCACATTACTATGTGATGCATACAATAATTTTAGAAACTGGGTTAAATATTTACCAGGTGATATAGGTCTGCTAGAACTTGGTGAGGGTGTATAAGGGATAGGACTGGACACAGTGCGAGGTCTTAATCCTTGTGCAGACATCTCATTAAAATATCTAACAAAAAAAGGCAAAGAATAATTAGATCAAACCTTTTAAAATGTGCCATTTTTTAAATGTTTCACTGTGATTTTTTCAATTCCCATAAGAATCACATTAGGAAGTCATGACAGGAACTCTTGTCATTGCTGACACTGGCTTAACTTTCCATGGAAGCAGCTGGACTTAGGCATTTGCAGTTAAAATCGTGTAAGTAGTATATGATTAAATAGTATGTATGAAGGTCAGAGATGTAAACCATGTCCAATCTGACCCATTCTACATTCTTGCACTTCACACATCATTTCTACATGGAACTCAAAAGCTTGGTTGGCTGGAGTGTATCTTCCAGAAAGGCATTCAGCACTAATCTGAAATCATGAAAAAGGGTGAAGAAATCATTAAAGTACTAACAATTTGTTCCAACAGCTGATCAGCCATAGCATTAAAAACATGTCCTGCTTCCTACTTGGATCCCTATGGTCCCAACATTTAAACATTTGCTCATCCCATCTTGTGCCACTGGAAGAGAGAGACATTTTCAGTGCAGGACCACCTCACTAAAGGTACTTCCAGGCTTTGTAGCAAGACATATCCCACACTTCACTATGATAAACTGAACAGATCAGAACCTGAGGCAAGGCATTTTTCCCCAGCTGTAATAATTTTAGTGATATTTATTTGTCCTTCATTCACTGACTACAGTGAACCTTCTTCACAGATATCAAGTGCCATATAAAAGAATAAAAATAACACCAATTGTTCCTACTTGCCACTCACTCTTTTTATCTCAAGAGATTTTGTGGGGTTTTTCCCCACAGCACTAGGCTGGCAGTCTCAGGTTGAGTTGCTTAGGCACTCTCCACTTAGATTTTTCAGTCACTCTCTAGATTAGATGTCCCCCCGCTCACCTTCTCCATGTGGTTGCAAATCAGTGTACATGGGTTTATATTATTAGATTCAGCTGTGTTTCTTTACTGGACACAGCAGAGCAGCAGGCCAAATTTGCTACCTAACAGCCCTTTGACTTAATTGTCTCCTCTTCTACCAGTGTATTCTCAGGAATTCTTAGTAGCTGCATTTATTTCCCCATCATAATAAAAAAAACCAGTAACATGGAACAGCATTAAAATTACTCCTATTCAATGGAACTCACTATGACTACTTTGAGGTCTGTCCATAGACTATTTGAAACATATTTTGATACTGCATCTTGCTGGTTTTTAACCAGGATATTCAGAGTTAACAAGACACATGCCCTAGCACAGGCAGTACACTGTAGTGATGCCAAAGTTGGTTTGAATTTGGGTGGATCAGGTAATAAAAGTAGCTCCAATAGAGAACAACATAAAACTAATTAAACTAATAAATTAGGGTTTAATTAAATATACAAGTTTTTAAAAGAGCTACCAGTGGCAAGGTTAGTAAAACTGAACTAAGCTACCTCTGCAACACACAGTAGGTTCCAATGCAGACCAGTGTGTGAGTTCCAGCAAGGCAGCACCTCTGATTTAATCCCCTTGCATTCTATACAAATAGAGTCTCAAGGTCATCCCACTACCTGGCCCGGTGATGTGGAACAGCAGCACCCCATTAGCATGTGTCCTGGTTTCAGGTATTACCCTGCTACTCCAAAGAATAGGATGGAGGGTTAAGACAAAGCTATTGCTGTTCTGGAGAAAGAGGCTTTGGGAGCGCTCTGTCCTTTACATTCAGGAAAGCATCTTCACCTACCCTCAGCTACAAGCAATAATTATCATCAGCTAATAGAATGCAACTGAAAGAAATGGACAGCTGACCCATCACCACCATCATTTTTAGGAAGATGTAAGCTGACAAAAACTGACATTTTAAAATCATGATTGCACATAGTTCCGCAAGTATTTTGCATCTTCTCAGGCTAACTACTAATGCCTGCTTTGTCCTTCACTTTGCTTTCTATTACTTACACTGCAAATACTTGGAGTTATTCTGTCAGGCCTTTGTAGAATCAAAAAAATCAAACATGGCAATTTCTTAAAAGTACAGAATAATTAATCAAATTTTCCTGCATTTTTCTGGTTACCACTACTTACAAGTGGGCGATAAAAAATTATTAGGATACTCTACAATTTTAGATTAATACTGGTAATTCTCATAGATTTAGATTTTGACTATCCTTCCATTACACTGTAAATAGTGGAAGAAAAGGTAAGCCTAATAAGAAAAAAAATCCAACCTCAGAATCCCCTATTTCTAATAATTTAATTTATATAGCATTTGTTACATCTTAATACCAGATGCTAATGCAATACAGGTCAAGTTGCCTTGGTGTTTCATTAGAATGAACACACTACTGAGCTTTCAGGGTACTCCTTACCACAAAGTATCTGGTACTTTGTTTCTGGTAAATTACATCTTATAACCAATATATTAAGGACCCAAGAGGAAATAGAAATCTCTCTGTATCAGAAAAAATACACAGCACAGAGTAACTTTTTTATTTATTCTATACCATAAATCCAAAATACTATACAATAATACAACCAAATAATGAGCATTTGATAAGAACTAAGAATGTTTTATCCAAAATGTACTTAAAATCCTCTTTCAAGATATAACACTGTCATATTTCCATGACGTGAGAAAATACTAAAAGGCACAATATAAACCATGAAAAACTCAAGACTATCTGTAAGGTCAGGGCAAGCAAAGGAGCTTGCAATAAAGAAAAACAAATCAAGGATGTTATGGTTTGGACCTCAAGAACAACCCAACAGTTCTGGAAATGCTTCCTCTCTCAAAGGTTTTACACAGTATCCCTTTGTATTTGACTGAACATATTTTACTTTCTGCAAAGGACAAATCAGGCCCAAGTAAAGATGCTGTCCCTACCTCACAGAATTCCTTCCAATTACCAAGTTGGGGGCAAAACAAAAGTGTTGTGATCAAATTATCCTGATTTTCAACTCCACAGCTGTATTTATTTCAATATATATTATCAAACCCCAAAACAATCTTCAGATATAAATATTTTCTTACTCACTGTTAAAACTAATGCAAATTCTGTACAACATTGCTACAATTCCTGGACTATGCTGGAATTTGGTGTGCATATTAAACCCACATAGAAGTTATTCTAAAATTATTCTATAATATTCAAAAAGTAGTACAAATACTGATAAATAAGTCCAACACATCTAGATGGCCAAAAAAATACAAACCTTTCATCGTCCATTTCTAAGCTGGATTCACTTTCTGACAGTTGTCTGCAGAGAGCTTCTCTACGTTCCATTTCCCTCTGTAATTTCCTTTGAAGTCTCAAGTTTTCTTCTCTCATATGCCGCTCCTCTTCTAAGTATTGTGCCATCTTCTCTGAATCTGAAATTCATCATTTTGTTAAAAGTTGATTAAAGTTCAATTTCTCAGGCAGCCAAGTATGTTGTGCCTAATTTTATTCCAACACTTCAAGATGAAGTTGTAGAAAATGCTCAGGATAGATCACTGAAAATTTTCACCTCTAAGTCATTAGTTCAAAGCCTAATTCAGAATAGTAACTACTAAAATAAACTATTGTTTGACATCAAGTTTGAAAACAAAATGTAAGAAAAACAAACAAAACTCACCACCATGAACCAAAAGTATTTTTTAAAATAAATTTGAAAAGAAAAAAAAATTTTTTTAAGAAAACATTACTAAAACCATTAAGAAAAAATACTGATTCCTGCTCCATTAAAATAATGCTATTCCACATTTACAAAGATTTTACTGCAATGCACTGAAGAAATTATTTTAAAGGTATATTTTCATTTTGAAGGAGGAAACACAACTCCAAACTCAAACTGGTATTAAAATTGCTACCTTATATATATTCTACAGCACTCTTTCAATTACACACCTTATCATAGAAACTGTCCAACAGAACATGTACCAATATTAAAATACTAATATTAAAATTGTATTCAATTTTAATGTTAAAAGCCAACAAAAGAGGTCTACTCTACAACAAAGGGCAATTTGAGTTGTCAGTTCTAAACAAGTTCAGCAAACATCACTTAAATGGTCTGGTACAACAGATTATTTAAGGTGATAAAGTCAAATTATGAAAAGTTACAAAGCTTTGTGACAGATTACTTAAATAAAATGGAATATGTGATGAAGGCTTATGAGACACACGGTGTATTTTGTGAGATTTTGTAATGTTTAAGCAAGCTTGCAGTTAAATCCCTGACATTAAGAAAACCCAAAACAATTCATCATGCTTTGTCATCACTCCTTCATGCAACAACCTACAAGGTAAAGAATATTCCTGTTTTAGAAACCTGTTCCCAAACTATTCACAACATGTGATTTATCTCTCTTCTGTGGAAATAACACTTTTAAATGTAACAGTGTCACCTCTTGTACACTATTATCATACCGAACCAGTTCCTAGAAGTGTTTCAGAAATAAAAAATGTAATACAAGTATCAGAATTTCTAAGCAGATTTCATTAAGTACTTAAGACTACTACTAGAGGCTCTCTAATCACCATGTAATACAAACACCGATCTGAAAACTGCATTTCAGTTTCATCTTCTGCTTGCAGGCTGGCACATCCACCATTCCTACCAGCTCTGCTATTTGTACTGCAGTTCTGTTAAACCTATTCACAAAGTGAGAGTGTCCTTCTAAACCTAGCTCTTATTTTCAATGTAAATTTGACATTAATGTTTTCAATTTTTTATTCTAAATCACAGTTCAAAAAGAAACCACTTTAAAAATGATGGATACTTGAAATGAAATTAATTAGGCTGGATTTGCACAAAGAGTACTTTTAATCTAAGGCCTTGCTCTTGTTCTGAACTTTAGTAAGTGAAGGCTGCAGTGCAGAATTTGCAAGTAACAAGATTAGCTGTCCTTATCTTCTTTTAACAGCCACAAATTATTAATGCCACAAACTTGTGCACAAGGTCTCTGCAAAAGAGCACTCTTGATCCATCATCTCTGTCTTAAAGGAAGGCTGCTGCATCTAGCAAGCTCCTTCTCTAAAGGAGGTTGAAATATTCCAGCTAGCCTGGCTGGCTAGAGGGGGATGATCCTGACTGTTCTGCATTTGCCCAGATTTTTCTGGCCATGTGCTGAGGTATCTACTCACTCACCAACTGCAGTGTAACGCTACTGACTCGGAACCAGGCACAACTGCTGACTCTCAGGCAGGAATTTCAGATTCAGCAGGAAGGAATGAAGGACTGGCACTGCAAAGTCCAAGGGAAGGTGCCAGCAGCCTCCTGGCAGCTGAGCCCATGTGCTCAGTGCACAGTCCCTTCCTGGGCAGGCAGGGCAAAACGCAGGTCCCGCTGCTGGGCAAGGGGCCCCAGCCCTGCACAACAGGAACGTGATGACTTCTACACAGCTCTTTATGCTTCAAAGCCATCTTACATAGGAAAGGACACAGCAAATTAATGCTGCTATACTGTGCAACAGCTGCCTCACGTTGCCACAATCATTAACAAGTGAAATTCTTATATACAGCTGACCTGTATTTCACTAGCTGTTCATTCTTTTGAGTAATTTTTAATTTGCAACATGACTCCTACAAAGTAGGCCATAAATATGTTTTGAAAAATTTATATGTTGAAATACTGCAAAGTTTCTGAAAAATAGATACATCTTTTTCTGGCACAAAATAGTCAAGGATTATTTTTTGATTCTTTCAGACACCCTTTTAGTTAAGCTAAAGAACCCCTTAAACTACAGTAAAAATACATCAACAAGCAATAACACTGCAATTATGAAAATGTTGTAATCCAAACCTGCCCCATTTTTTTCCACTGCTACCTTAAGTTCAAAGTACATATAAAAATCTTACAATGCAAAAAGCTTCAGAAGATCTGAAACAAATCGTTTACTCACGCTGTAACTGTGCAGCTCTCAGTTGTTTCTTTAACCTCTCCACTTCATTCTTTAAAAACCTGATATGTCTCATCATATTTTCTGGAGAGTCTATCTCCATTGATATGTCTCTGGGAGATGGTGGAGCAGATACCGGCTGGTCTAATTTCTCCTGCAAAATTCTGTATGAAAAATATTGCAAACTTTACCTTCCATTCTAATGAAAACCTCCTGTATCCCCCAGAAAGCCACAGCAAGGATTCTGAAAGGTATGCAGGGTTTATTTTAACTACTGTTTGAGGGGAGATAAACTGAGGAGGAGTTATATTGCTCAGTTTTTAACTCAAAATAAAAAAGGTAAAATTTGTTGTCCTAGTACAGAAGAATTTTCTAACATATTCAGACATTGAAATTCCAAAATATTACAACATATAGTTCAGGAAAAACAACATAAATAGCCACCTCAGTTTTGTCCTCAGACTCTACTTATTACACAAAATTTTTGCTAAGAAAATGTTCTTGGAGAAAGTACTCATAGTAAAGATTAATGATGAGTAAAATATGTCTGTCTTGAAACACAGGCTTTTCTGCATTTCACTACTATCAAAAGAATTTCACAGACATTTTCTGAAGGACAGTAAAATAGACTCCCTTTTTTTTTTTTAAATTTCCAAGCAGAAAGTTATTAAGGTGTTCCATATAATCAAGGTTTCAAACACTTCAAATAAATGATGGTAAATTCAGGCCTAATGAACTTCTGTTATGAAATAAGCACATGGTAGATATTAAAGGTTCTAAATGATGATTTTTGGAGGTAACATAGGAGTATTTTCCACCCTGAAGGCATGAAACTTTAGAAGGAACATGTTGACAGGCCAGATCCAAGCCTGCCCTGAAGAGCAGATTTGTGCCTCTTGCACAGTGCAGTATTCATGTGTACCATAAAAAGTACTGAAGCAGGGGCTGATTCCAGCACAGCTCCTCACAGGAGGGGCACAGTCTGAGATAAATCAAACCAGAAATGGTTTGCCTTAAAGAAGGCTTTAAATCTAAGATATGCAAAAATCCTACCAAAGGCTCATCCTGCTATGGATTTACCACTGCTGGATATCACATGTAGCTCTTCAGAGCACCTTCCACACAGCAGGGCTCTGTAAAATAAAACTACAAAATCTGCAGTTCATTCAGGCTCAGGTGCTTTCTGATGCTCCAGCCAAGATTCAGAGGGTCACATTAACATAACAATAAACACATTACAAAATCAGGTATTAATAAATCATTAATCATTATTCTCTCCTAATTCCTCCTCAAACTGAGTTCTTGTTATTATAACATTTAAGAGATGGTTGCTTTCATACATATTTTAATTTTAGCTGTTCCAATAATATAAAGAGTCACTGTCTTAACTTCTACTAAAGAAGCATTGGGAAGTCTCAATGACATGAGTACACACCACTGAGGAAAAGCTGAAGTCTTCTTTAAGCAGACAGGGAAAAAACCAAGAGCTTCTCATATAACAAACATAGTAAAATACCATGAATTTAAAGCTGACCACAAACCAGAAGCTTTAAAAAGAGGCTATCAGCAGTTGAAAAAAGTCAATAAATTCTTTCAAGCTTTCCCAAATAATTTCATATACTAGTTAGTTTTATCTACTTTAAGCAATCAATGATGCGGCATCATGCCAACAAGGAACTTTACAACTGCTTCATCTTCCAGGTTTTCACAGATTAGACAACTCTAGTGGGACAGAGATGAACATATTTAATCCAGATGATGTATTAAAAACCTCTCCCATAGTAACAAGTGCACTGTAACAAGACAAACCGTTTTTCTGCTTCAAGCTTATCCATCCTCTTCCAGAGACGATTCACGAGTGCTTCTTGTTCCTGTTCCAAAGTGTTTTCAAGGTCAATCTTCTCACGTCTTAGCTGGAGAGGAAGAACAATTAGTGAAAATTATGGGCATGGATTTTTTTGCAAGGAACTGTCACTAGGAAAGCTCCACCAACACCATTTTACATAATGCTTCACAGGAGCAAGGGGAAGAAGAGACACAATTCAAGTACAATGCACTGGAAAAATCAAGAGATTCAGTAGTTGCACAGTTGTTATCTCCTTAACACAAGTTCTTCTCAGAGAACTTGTCCCTGGCCAATAAGCAGTAGCATGAACCCTGGACATCAGGCACTGATGACATGACAAACCTATTTAAAGACATCTCCTATACCACGAATCTATGAAATTCACACTGAATTTACTGTTCACTACAGCAATGTTTATTTTTTTGAAAAGTTTTAGAAGTTTCTTTCGTGGAAGAACGACAGTTAAGTAATTCAGAAATGGAAGAAAAGCCATGTTTGCCTTGTGTGCCTAGTGTTAGGTAAAGGACATAAAAATAGTAAAGAAAAGGTTACGTGAACTGTCTTAAGTGTTACTGTATCAATCCTTACTAGCAAAACAAATGTAATTCCATCTTAGCAATGGCTTTATAAACTTAAAAGTTTGACATTAATCACATTCACTTACTGTGTGAACAAGCATTCTTGAGTCTACTACAAGTTAATAAAAGATATAATGTAGAACTTTCTACTCTAAAGTTAATAAAAGAAGATATAATGTAGACCCACACATGAGGAAACCTATTATTAGTGTTTAAGCAGAAATACAATGCAAGTATTATTAAGAAAGGAGAATATTAAGAGGCACAGCTGATCTTACTCTGTAGCAATACAGCTGAACTCAAGAAGTTGTCAATAACGAAATATATGAGAACAGATCAACACCTTTACAGGTGGAAAATAGCATGGAAGCATTTTTCCAAGCCAAGCTTAGTTAGCACCACTTTTCTGCTGGGCAAATAATCTCACATTAGAAAATGGAAAGACTGAAAACAGAAATAAGTGTTTTCCATTTATTACATCACTGGCTGAAGGGCTATTGCAGCATCTAAACCTGTAAACTCTCTGTGCTAGCCACTAAATTAATACTGAGAAACCCAAACAAAATATAGACTTACACACTTCCAGTGCAAGTTTAATGAATGTACAACTTTCTCCTATAAAGGTTAGAGAAATTAGTTACTGTGAGCAGGAGCAGACATATGTTGATGAGTAATAGGGAACACTGAAAGACAAACACTGTCTAGCAAATCTTTCCATGTTTGAGTTTCCATATGTACATTAACAGCTCAGGAACCTACATCTCAATAAAAGAGAAGTCAGAAGCAACATGCTTCAGCCTCCCCACGAGGATGAGAGTTTGGATCCTGAGCAACACTTTGTTCCCCACAGGGCTGGAGTGGAGTGGTAGGAAAGCAAAGGGCTCAGCTCCAGGAGCACAGGGCACTCTGCCTCAGGGCTCCTCAGCCAGCCTGGCCAATGCCTGGGGCTGGGAACGTGCAGAGGGAAGAAACTACAGAAAATATCCTGGCAATCTGCACACTGTACTTCTACATTAGTGAAACCCAGATCTCCACTACATTGCACAGCTATCTAGATAATCACTCAATGAAAAAAGTGTTAATGCATAATAATGTTATGATCTCTGCAGCAATGGTTTTTGCATCATTTCAATGCAGCATGGCCTAAACTCACCTACTCTTACTCTTCTACAACTATGTTTCGATCTAGCAACAAAAAAACCCACAAGAACATACAGGTGAAAAGAAAGCCGTATCTTTTAATGGTAGAAAGAAGAGCACATTGGAATTTAAAGACAGAGTGAATTATTTATAAGCCTGGATTTGAAAAATCTAAGATTACATTTAGTATTATAGCAACCATCACCAAGGCAGTGGAGTCCATTAATTATAAATCTGCTTGTAGGTGAGCGTGCACAATGGCAAAGTCAAACCGTCAGCAACAATACACAAATAAGCCCTGTGTTGTGCCCTGAAGCTGCTCTGACAAAACACCAAAGAAACCAGGTGAAACAGATCTAGAACTCCACATTTCCAGCAATATGAAAACATACTGGAAACAAGGATCTTCCTTTCCTGGTCATGAGTGTTGTGCCAGTTTTTCCCACTGTCAGGATTTTAAACCTTGAAGGAAGAGGACCTTGAATGGCACCTATAGCAGAAGCAACTGCAGTATCCTGTTGAGAGCTGTGAATTCAAAGGATTGGTGTATTTGGCTTGGTACTCGATAGTTTCAGGTGCACTTTGACATGTACTCCAGTCAATGACTTTTTTAACAACGTGGTAATATTCTGAAGTAAAATAAGCAGGATGGGATTATGCTCAGGACCAAGCCAGCAGCTCTGTCAATACTAGTGTCACTCTACAAGGGTTCAGAGCTACATTCCAATCAAGCATCACCTGATTTTGACCATTAAAACAAGGAAACAAGGAAGTATTGCTTGCTTTTCAGACCTTACCCTTCCTTTCAGAGGAAGAATAAAATTCCTTTTAACCTTCCTCACCACCCACTTTTGTTTCTTCTTACTCTCTCTCTCACACATGCACTTACTTTCCTTCAAAATGCAGCTAAAATATCCATTTTATGTGTATTCCTGTATTACTGATTTGTCAACTGTCTTGCCAACTTATTGAAAAGCACAACTGTTCCCTCCTGAAATGGAGGTCTTCCAAATCAATCAAAGTTGAACATGCTCATCTTTCCCTATGCCCACTATCTCAAATTTTACTTCTCTGCTTCTCATCTCCACCTTGCCCTTTGTAGTTTTAATTCTCTACTGCTTTCCAAGAAAATCTTTCCCAAAGATTTTACCATCTCATGTTCTTCTTCTTTCAAAGCAGACATAGGAGACGATTATTAGCAGTTTAGCTGTTATTTCTCATCTCCTAACTGCATCAATTCTAGTTTGTCACTACACTGTATGAAATAGAAAAGCAATTAAAAATAGTAACAGCAAGAGTACACACACTTGGCCTCTGTAGGGCAATCCTGACAGCTATTTATTTCCTATCAAACCACTGAACTGGAACACAGAACATTATTGCTCGTTTTAACTGAGTCATTCAGTTAATGAAATAGTCACATGCTGTAAATTTCTTCACCATTTGCCTTCAGAGAAGAATGCTCTGCTGACTTTAGGTTGACTTAAGAAATTATTTCAGGTCACATTTGAACCATAAGATCCAATTTAATTTTTATTAAGGAATAATATTCTATGCAACCAGAAATCAGCTACCTCCTGATCACCTGTGGTATAAGCAGTTCAGATGAAAAAAAGGAAAGGAGAAAGAAAGAACACAAAGCATAGACAATTCACGCTCTCTATTTTAGAAACAACATTTTAGTGAATATATGCTGTCATTATCTGCTCACTGATTAGTGACAGATCTCAATGTAGCCCAGCTCAAAGCATTGTCGGAGTTCTCCTTCCAAGCCCTGTTTAACAGGTGTTCTGAAGGTTGTGCTGCAGACTGTGACAATCCCTCTTCCTTAATTCTCTCTGTGTGCAATAAAGGCAACACGACTCTCCCCACAATTTTAGGTTGCTTCTTGCTGGGTACAGCACATGCCCCAAGGCTGCTGTTTCAGCTGGTTAATTAGCACAATCAGCCCTTTTAATTTGTGTGAGGAAACAAAGTGTGATGAAGCCCTAAGTAACCTGACATTTACTCTACCTTACTGTGAGAGAAAACACTAAATTTCTAAGAAAGACTGACAGCCAAATTTTAACTTCACAAACTTCACAAAGTTTTCAAAGCCAGACACTAAAGACCTTTGTGCATCTATGCTTTTTGAACAGTGTATCACTGACATTTAGACATAGCAACAAGTTTCAAATTTTATGATTTCACAAGTCAGTCTGTCTGTCCAGAACAAGGAGAAAAAAATAATACCATGAAGATTTCAGCCGTGGCTCATGCTAACATTTCAAAGACTACAACAGCTTATTATGTTAAGCTTACTTTGCATTTTGATTAAGTGGCAGCCACCACCACCTTGTGGCTAAGAGAGTTATTTCAACCTCATGCTAATTTCCATGCTGGGTAAGGATTTGTTGGCAACTACGTATTCCTACCTTTTAATTTTTCAGTTTGTCCCATAGGTTTCTCCATATAGAATGCTACCAGTAGAATCAAGAGAACTCAGTTGATCATTTAGATAGCCATGAACTAATTTATCCATGTCAACAGAAAAAGGAGACTCATACAAAACTGGTAACAATTCAGATTACCAGCAACAAAAATGTTCCACAGCAGAAGAAATCACAGAGATAACACACTATATTTACACTACCTGAATTATTGGACCTGCACATGCCAGAAAGTCTGGAGTCCTTTAACAAGCCTAAAGGTTTCACCAGTTTGCCTTTTAGGTCAAAAGGTCTCCTACTGACACCACTGAGATGCTTTGATGCAGATGCCTAAAATCAGACATGAGCACTCCCAATGTCTAAACATCCTGTGGAAACACAGCCAAACAAGTGATGTTTTATCTCTGTAATCTTCATGACTGTCTAGGGAGAAAGGGAGCTGGATGTAGTCGAACTTCAAGGCTTCTGAAGGATATACACAGCTGACAACTCACAGTTCCAGGGCTGTGCTATCCAAGCTGCCACCAAAAGGTGACCTAGAGCACAACTAGACCACAAACAGATCATTTACTACTGTGCTTAACACCATCAGAAGTGACAGTCTTTTCCCACCAGCAGCACGAGTGGAAGCTGATGAACAGCAACAAGCAGCATTATTTACAAAAAAGCTGCATTTGCAGAAGTCACTGCTGTCTAGCAGACATGAAGGCCCACACAAAGTCTACTATAATAGATATAATACTACAGATACTAATAGATATAATGGCCATGAAAAAAACTAATCCAAGTTTCTCATCATAAACTATGTTACTTTTCTATTGCTTTGGAAGTTGAACAGACTTTTCTGTATTCTCAACACTGCCCAGTTTCTTACCTGCTTAAAACATTAAGTCAAATCTAAGACAAAAGAAGGACTTGGTTTTTTCTCAGTCATATAATGGTGCAACGAAAGAGTTACCTGCTCCAGGGTGAGCTGCTTCGAAATGGTATCATTTTCCAGTTTTTTAATCTTCTTCATCAGTTTGTTCACTTGAAATTCCTGTTCCTGTTCTAAATGCTGCTCCAGTTCAGCTTTCTCATGTTGTAGCTAAAAATTTAGGAGACATGTAAATATTTTAAACAAATAAAAGCATGAACTTGGGCACCTTTTATACATTTGTTTACACATTTATTCCTCCTGCATGTTAAATTCTCTACTGATGGTTCTCAAAAAACTTCAAAATGCACAGCCCACCCAACAGCCCTTCAAAAAGAAGCATTTTAAACTGTGCTGCATATTTGCAATGCAAAGAAAAGTATATTTCCAACTACTGAATTAAGTAAAATCAAAATAGGTTATTTTATATACTATTATAATGCATTATAGACATTTCCAAAGTAAAAAAAAAATCTATCATAATGTTCACAAAAGCATTAATTTTAATCTAAATGCATCATCTCAAGAGCTCCCAAAGCACAAAATGCAGGTCTTAGCATTTCCTTCTCCAGGCAGCTGAAAGCTGAAAATCATGACTGAAGTCACACTAATGAAATTGCTGTGCCATGAGTTTACAAACAACAAAAAAATTTTCTAATTCATATTCCTATGCTATCAAAATCAAACTGTCCTGATGACATAAAAATACTGGTTATTTCAATTCAATGTTACACATTTTCTTAATACTGAAAGGATTTTTTTCATTTAATATATCCAATGGAAAAGAAAAATTTAACTCTCAAGGCTCTCAAGTAGATGGAAACAAAAAACCCCCCTCATTTTAACATAAAGTATGGCTTGGAGTAGAGTCCCTCTGAGACAGGGATCTAAGTAAGTCTTCCTGTGGATAGAACAGTGTGACTGGAACCATGGTACAAACACGTGAACCTGACTCAGGAAAAAGCAAATGTCACCAACAGACAATGGTGTAATTACATTGTGTTCTGACCATCCACTGACAATTGCAAGCACCTTCTCCCACCTGCTTATTTTTTCTGGCTAGCACATAACAGTCTGTAAGATCACAGTGTTAAATGTGTGAGGAAAACCTGAGGAAATGGATAAACACTGTGCAGTCACAGACACAAATCAAGGTTGCTGGATAGCCACAGTGAAGGAACAGACTTTAATTTTGAAACAAGCTAAAATTGCTTATTTGTTAATTCAGCTCCTTTTGCTCCTATTTAGAGACAAAATGGTCTGTGAAGTGCAGCCTGCCACAGAGACCAAGGCAAAAGGCTCACAGAGGAAGAGCACCAGGCAGACAGCAACTACTTGGCAATATACATATGGGAAAAGTTTGGGGCTGTGTTTTCAGGGCATGTCAATGTTGAGATTTGATTTTTCACAATTTAAAAGAAATACCAGAACAGCAAACTCTTACAATAGAAAATACTGACTTAATTTTACAAAGAGAGAGAAAAATATTACTAACACCCCTAAAATATATGAGTGGTGTCTGTCACTCATATAGGGTAAAGTAATTTTTCCCTTTTATTTCCTTTCATCACAAAAACAAACCAAAATAATCAAAATCCAGTTACTGATGAAACCTTAATGCTGAAGAATAGAATTGATAACAATGAGAAAATATCCCCTGGTACAATACAGGTGGATAGTGTTTATTTTACTTTGTAAAGTAAAAGAGTTTTTCCCAACTGTTTTTAATTATATGCAATTATAGTAATAATGGTCTACAGATAGACCTGCCAGCTAAGGAGAAGGAAAAATGTGTTTAAGAAAGTGTCACCTTGATGCCAATGTCTTACAGACCTTGAATTGCATATGAAAACTGAAGGAGAATTTACAGCTCTGTAAGATTAGAGATGGGTTTGCTGCAAGGGATACAGTGACTAGTTTGAAGTGAGAATGGTGCTATCAAACACAAAGCTTAGCAGCAGGACTGTGTGCCTCAGCTCAAGTTCTATACAACTACAGCAATACTCTCTGTCTGCAGAAACAAGTGTCCTCATACAATGCAGGACCACGCTTACCCTCCTTCTTTGGCTTACTTCTGGGACAGTGGGAAGTGTCTTATGAAGTAATGGAGCCAATGTATGAAGTTTCCCCTTAGAAAATGAACCCTCATTTATTCCCCAGACTATGACCTTGTACAGTCTATTTTTCATTCCAGGTCCTCAAAAGCTGTCCACTTCTTCCTTTGCTGCGTTCTGAAAGTCCTATTTATTAACAATTTTGTATCAGCAGTTTGCCTCCTCTTTACGTCCAGATGTTCATCAAATAATTGATAGATGAGCTGGCTCTGTTTATTCCGCACAATCCCATTAGCATCCTTGAGCTGATGCATGGTATTTTGAGAGCAGGAAGGGTAACAGCTTATGTTTACAGATTTACAATTTTTTAAAGAATTGTCAAGAATCAGACTTACATAAGAAACATTTCTGTACAGACATCCAATTACTTAACTTGCCTGACTACACAGGCTATTATCTTGGTATGTTGTAACATCTTCCTTTCAAGGACAGCTACTTGGACCAAATTGCACTTCCAAAAATATAAGGGTGTTGAAAGAATCTGAATTTGATTTTGAAAAGGACCTGTGCACAATTTAAAGTAACTGACTCTGTAAGATTAAACAATATTAAAAATAAATTCTTCTTTGAAGCAGCCCTGTTTCATAAATGGTAAATTTTCAAGATTTACTACTTTAAGTTTCAAAACAGTAACTCAATACGTCCATGTCCACCACTGCAAGAACAGAGCCTGCAACAAAATGCTTCTCATGATATTGTGCAATATACTGCTACTATTCTGTAATGGCCAAGGATTGAGGATGCTATAAAAAAAATTCCATGTTTTTTAGAGACTTCATTAGGTAAACAAAAATACAATTACATGAAGTACATAGGAAAATACAGTAAATGTGTAAAAGGCTTATAAGAACTTTATCAGGGATGCATGTGATAAAAATCTTCTGTTTACTGTAAGACCTCTGTTGAGATGCATGTGCTCCTTCATTCCTGCAACACTCAACCTAGAAAATTAATAATTATGCAAAACAAAAGAAATTTATCTAATAAAATCGTATATTCATTCATTTGGCTTGTAGAGACAGTGAAAGTTACAGTTATAAAAAGATATTATAAAGCAATGGCATGGCACCAGAAAGACAGTATTATTCCAGTGGAAACACCTTCTTTTATGTGCTACCATGTCTGTTTAGATTCAGTCTCACATATAGTAAAAGGTTCCAAAATTAATTTCTTCTGATATTGCAAACCTGATGTCAGCCTGTATTTTATAGCAGTAATGCACATGGTGCTGAACTGGGGGATTCCTGCTGGCTGTTAGGAGGAGTACTGCAGCTCTGCAGGCAGCTCCCACATTTTAAATGCTTTAACGTTCCAGGAGATCATTCCAGAGGCCAGGCTGAATGAGAGGCATAAGCCCCTACAACTGTGACAAACAAAGGTCTGACAAAGCAACAAACACACAGGCACTGTTAAAAAAGTCCCTCTGCTAGGAACCTTTCAACAGAGTAATATGGCAGTAATTTTGAAACAGGCACAGAGCTGTAAATACTTGAAAAATTGAGAGTGCTAATCACATGCAGTTTAGCAGAAGTACTTCTCCTGAGTTCCAAAATGCAAAGTTTTAGACAAAACAACAGATTTATATGCAATTTTTTCCCTTACTCATCCAAAAGGCAGGAAGCTATTTGATGTGCAATGTCTGACAGCATGAATGCTGTAAATCTAGTTCCAGGTCAGACAAACATTGCCTGGCAAACCCAGAGATTAAGAGTTAATCCCAAAGAACAGTGGAGCAACCAAGTGGAGACTACTGTATTCCTGGGTAAGTCATTATCCAAAGTCTGCATCTAATTTAGCTAGAATTCCCTGCAGAGCAAAGATGCCAAAAATGGAAGTGGGCATTTATGAGTTCATTATTCTCCTAATAAAGATAGAAGTGCTACATCTAGTGAGTAATGGTAAGTATTGGCACCCACAAATCTCAGGAAATTAAAAAAAAAAGGAAATTATAATTATCTTATCTTCCTGGTCTAAAAAAAAACATTAGCCAAGAATGTAGCCCTCCATCTGTAAAATGGGCAGGCTATCCAACTTCAGAAAAGATACTGTAATAAATTCTAAACTGACCATGTGATGTGTGCCAATAATGCCCTCTTTTCTAAAAAATTAGTTTCTTTGTAATATCAGGAGTTTCTCTTCTCCAATTTTTAATCTGTTGTTCTACGTGGGTATAATTTCCTGGATTCAACATTGAAGGATCAAAACCTTCAGACAGCAGATAAACTTTCAGAAAACAAAAACCATCAAGTATTATTTTTAGTTCTTTGCTGCTTAAAAAATTTGCTTGCAACTCATCAATATTCTAATGTCAATTTACTAAGTCCATGATCTCTGAAGAGCTGAAAAATTACTTTCATGGAAACATATGGTAATAATGAAATTTCCCTAATTCTAGAGGTAAGCTCTTTAATGGAAGGGACCATTTCTTCTGTATCATTTGTAAGCTGCCAACCACATTACTGATGTTTAGGAGAATATATCAATATTCTGGTTTTGTATTTCACAGCAATTTTATCACATCAAAGACATAATCAAGCCATGAAATGAGATCTGCATTCAGCATACATACAAACAGAAAAACAGTTTTAATATTAAACTGTTTGCTTTACAACAAGTGCTCCACCTGTACTGCAAGTCTTGAGCCACTGTAAAGGTATGAGAAGTCATCCAGAAGTATGGAGAACAGAACCTGCTGACCAGTTCAAGGGAAGGGTTAATAACATATGTAGCACGTGCCATAAACAGAAACACCACTGGTGCCTATGCACAAGCCAGAAAAGTTTCAGCTCTGGCCTTGTGGAGGAGCATTGATATAACCCTTATCTCCTCTGTGCACTGAAGTTTTCAGGCGAACCTCTAAGCAAGAAATTCCATGCCACTCATGCATCACAGGCAAACCACCAACGCCACCACCACCATGTTGACTGCTGTTCCCACTTTCAAGTTACCTGGGTTATTATTCAGAGAGGACAAACTCACAATTTACTTTCAAAAATTGCAACCTAATGGTGCTGAGAGAAATCACACAGCTTCAGGACAAACAATTTGGAACACAGCTGCAGTTATGAATTGCCGTATTTTAAAATCTTCTGGTTGACATAACCGTGTTGCCTTACAGCAAGGCCACATGGAATGAAATCCAAGGCTGCAGGTGGTGGTCAGAATTTTATCTCTATACTCTTGCAGGTATGGCTATACAGCTTTTTCTTTCAGCAGAAGCCTGCAGCTTGCCTACTGAAAGCTGGGTAGTATCTATGGGATGATGTTGAATCCACAACTGAGGATTTTCTCCAGATGCCGTATGAAAGGTGAGAATAACTCCAGCTTTATGTCTGCATTCTGTTTCAGATGCTTCTCTGCATCTTTCTCTCACCAATGAGAATGAAGTCGCACCTGTTAAGGGTTTCTAACAGAAAAACAGCACAATGCCCTTGCATTGTTTCATACATAACAACAAGCCAAGCACCCCCTTGGCCATTTTGGGAACAGTAGAATGTTACCTTTTTCTATAATTTGGGGCAAAAGTCAAAGGATAGTTTTTGAAAGTCCATAGCAAAAAAGAATAAAAATAATTGTACTTTTAGGTTGACAGGAAGTTTATATTTCTCTTTGCAATGTGTGAACATATTTTGCATAATTTTAGCAATTTAACAATGCTACTAAAGATTATTTTAACAGGTTTTTTTTAACTGTCTCATGAATTCTAGGGAAAAGGCTAAGCATTCTTGAAGCAATTACTTGATACAACAATTTACTTGCTGCAGAACTTCGTGGCACAAATTTGTGTCCAAGGTCATTATAGGACTTCAAAACCCTTCAAACAAATCAGGTGTAATCCATGCTTTTACTTTTAAAGTAAGATTTAGTCTCCTCTTTATACAGTTCCACGTAACCCGGTTCTGTAACTGATTTCTACATCTCCCTTTCAATTAAACAACATTGTTCAATGTACCATTTCTCCCTTTACTGCTAGAGACTTCAGTGGAAAGCTTTTTCTACAGTGATATCCACATCTTATTTCAATTAGAAATGAACAGTTGATATCCCTATTTTACTGCCATCTGCTTCTCTGTTTTTAATGAAAATGTATGGCTTAGAAACCAAACATGTCTCTTACTCAGAAACATTCTTGTCACTCCTCAAGAACAGCAAGGGGAAATAGTAATACCAAGTAAGGGATATTTTATCTAGCTGCTGAGCTTCCTGTGTGATATCAGGCACCAAAGAGACAAAGTGAGAGAAGGCCCAGTTTTCAGTGACAAAAGCGCCAGATGGGATTAGCTCTAGTGGTGTTTCCAAACACTGTATTTCCTAACTGCAGGGGGAAACATGCCTTCAGTCTCCAGCTGCAGAACACAGCAATGCTTACAACATACAAATTAGCTTCTTTTAAAGTGCCTTGTTTTTCATGACAAAGCTTAGAGCTGATGGCATGAAAAAAAGCTCAGGCAGATCACGTTAAACACTCCCCTAACTCAGTACCCTGTCTCCTACAGGAGCCAAAAGCAGGTATTTAGGCAAGACTGTGAGAACAGAGCAACCATGTAGGACACTTCCAACGAATAACCACTTTCTAAAAATTAGCAACTTGGGTAATGGAAAGAGGTTTCTCTGCCACAAATTGTCCCAGCATCTTCAACGTTTTACTTTTACCATCAAACTGGTATGTTTTAACTCAACAGAAGCAAGGGTTTTGTTACAAGTATGGACAAACTTACAGAAAAATTTCCTTCGAGCATCGCTGCACATTCTTGTATATAAAGTTCAATATTTCAGGACTCGTGTTAAGTATCAAATACTCCAGAAAAGAAAGTGTGTTTCACTAACATTTTAAAATAATCAGTAACTCTTGTCTGGAAGGCAGCTGACATTTACTGCAAGCTATACCCATTTTTTGCATCATTATACAAACTTTCAGGTTCTCAACGCTGAGTTCACAGATGCAAACTTCAAAGCAACATGTTAAAAAGAAAGGCCACTCACTACGCTTCTTGTACTTTGCTTTTATCAAGTGTCAGCTTTCCAACCTGACCACTTCCCTCAGAGTGCAGTCACACAAACACAAAAGTTCAGTCACCAGTCAGTCCTGAGGCTCCTGGGAAAAACATCAGTAAAGGCACCAATTACCTGCATCAGTTTTCTTGAGAGCTCATTAGTGAGAAATTCCTCTTCCTTTTCATAGTTTACTGCAAGCGTTTCTTTTTCTTTCTGCAGAGCTTGAATCTTCTTAAACAGAGTATTACTGATGAATTCTTCTTCTTGCTCTGCCCTTGCTTGCTGTGAAATAAAGACATAGTTTTGAGAAAAAAGGGAGCTTTTTTCCTTTCAAAAAAGCTGCAATTATTCCATTCTCCTTTAAATGCCTATCATCCTGGAGGCCTGTAGGTTGGACCTAAGTGCTGTTACCAACCCCTCTTATAACGTTATAGCACCTTTTTTTGTTATTTGTTTTCAACCTTTTGACTTGAGAAACTGCACTGGTGCTTTAAAGTGGCCTTCACACAACCAAATCTACAAACTCCTCAACCTTACAAACTTTGCAAAAGCATTACAGATACAGACACCTATTTTTACCTACTCTATGCCTGAAAAGGAATTCCTGTCTAAATGTTCTTCATTGTAAGCTCAAGCACAGCTCAGACTGCTGCATGTACCACTGTGCCTCCTTTACAGATCCCTTAGACTGAGCTCTGCTTTCCAGGAGTCAAATAATGCTCCTCTTCTTTCACCCCAATATGCAGAGCCACAGGCAGCACAGCTCCTCTCACAGGAATTCCTACCCACCACCAGGAAAACAGCTATGGTACTTCTCACAGCTCCTACTCCACTACCTACAACAGCAATTCACAAAAATGCCTTGGGGTAGATTCACCCCAAGCTACTCCAGAAATCTTCTCCATGCAGAATTACTAAAAGTGACAATTTCCATTTCAGCTTACTGCTAACACCCTGCACTGCTCCACAGAGAGCGAGCCTGGGACACTGCTCTCCAGCATTCCCTACAGTTCAGATATTTGTATGGTTTTTAAGCAGAGAGTTGATAAATAGAACATAAAAGTGATCTTTTGAAAGCCTGCTCTGAAAGGCCATGAAGGGTATTTCAAATGAATGATCACAGCTACAAATTGGTAGAGCCAACTCTTAATGCCACAGTTCAAAGCCTAGAACAACTGAATGACAGAAATACTGCATTTAACCAATGAGGCAAATTAGTATTAGGAGTGATTTTATTCCCTGCAATAAAATCCATGACTTGAACTGCACATATGTGATTGGCCCTGATTCTAATAAAATTACACCAGCTTGTAGCTTATGCAAACATTCTGCAAGCTTTATTTCAGTAAACTTAGAGAGATGAAAATTTAAGAACTGAGACACATCACTGAAAGCTTATCTTCCATAATCTTCTGCCCAAAATGTGCCAAAATAACAATCTCTTTATACTTATTGTACACTGGAAAATGCTTGAAAGATTTCATTATGTCAGTGATCTTTTAACTGGAATGATACATTCCCTAGTGGTCCAAGAGCCAATTACTTAGACACCCTCAATGTCTAGGAGAAAAGTTAATTAAAGAACATAAGTGACTTTCAATTTGGTGAAACAATAGGACAATTACAAATTTTCCACATGGTATCACCAATATCATAAAATCTAAAGCAGTGGTTTGGACTTCCACTTCTCAGTGGAGTCCTCCTTCCATCAAGTCCTTCTCTTCACATCTTTGTCTCTGCTTTCTTGTCTCTTCTCCCATCTCTACTGCTTTCTTTTCATGGCCCTTTCCTACTGTCTATCTGCCACAGCTCCCTTCTCCATGTCACCACCAGAGCTGGTACAAACCCAACCAGAAAAAAAAAAAAAACCAAAAGAAAAGAAAGAAAAGAAAAAGCCAGGTCAAGCAGAGTTTGCCAGCTTAGCAGCTTAGGTCCTGCACAACATCTCCTCTCTAATGTATTGCATCTCCATAGCAGAGAACAGCTACTCCAGCATGTTCAGCAGTGATCACATCAAGAAAATAGAGATTTGTCCAAGAGGTCTGAAGAAATGTTACATTGTCAGCTCACATCTCAAAGGATTAAAACTCCTGGAATCTAACTGATCTGAATAATATCATCTATCAGCTTCCAAATGTGGCTTTACTTAGAGCTACTAACCATCTTATGTCTTCAGAGACATTCCAAAACAGAGTAAACAAGTCAAATTGCAAGGGCTCATTGTCCTCAAATCATTAAAATTCATGCATACTGTTCCAAAATCAACTCCTCCACTGCCTTCACTACATAGGATTTCTACTTGTGTCTGTTTTTCAATGGTTCAGACAACAGAAGACAGTAACACAGACCAAGCTTACTTAAAATTAAATTAGAAAGCACTTGGTTCTGAAAAACAAAAGAATGAGGGTGTTTCTGCTTTGATTTCTATTCATCTGTAACTTGCACAGATTTGTTCTGTTCATGCTTTGCACCAGTCAAAAGCTCTAAAATCACATTATTATAGCACCGAGCCTGCACAAGAGCCTTTGCCAGATCCTGGTGTCACATTAACGATGGCGCTCAGGCCAACAGGAGCGCAGGCTGCCAAGATCCCTGTCCCGGCCAATGCCCCTCCTTTGTGCCCGCACGGGAGCTCATGAGGCCAGGCAGCAGGCCAGCACAGGCTGAGCAGACACCCAGGAACGAAGCCTTTCCCTTCCTCCTCCCTTTCCTTTCCTGCATCTGCCTCCCCAGCTGGCGTGCCACACGAGCAGCGTGCTGGCACGCAGGAACAGCAGCGAGCAGCCCCGCTTTGGACCTGCTCAAGAACTGCCCTGCAACAGCCCCTGTGCCCACAGTGTGCAGGAGGCTCTGGGGAAAGGGTGGGCAGGATTAAATCTGCCTCCCTTACACAAAGAATGCGTTTCTCAACTGAACACCAGGAACTGTGAGCCCCAGATATCCACACAGCACACTGAATACAACGAATGTCCATTTAATTACCCAAGGGTCAGCACTTTCAACACAAACATTTTAGCTGAAAAACATCAGACAGCTATTTGGACTAGGTACAAAGCATGTAATTTATTACCATATTTTTTCTAAATTTCATATTGAAACTTGCCCTTTATCTTGTTACTCATTAATTGGTGATAAATTATCTCAAGTAATAGGATCATTCATGTTTACCTTAATATTGCCTAAAGTCTTGAAACCTGTTACTTATTTAGCCAATAATCAAACTGATTTTTCTGGACATAAATACACTGTTTTTCCAAAGGGATAACCTGTCTTTTTATTAAGTATCTGCATTTGAAAATAGGCCTGATATCATCAGCAAAAAAAAAGAGAAACAAAATACAGAAATCAGAAATGCTAGGTCTTCTATAAGGGTATAGAGTTCTTGGTTTTCCTCTATTATCCATTATCACACTCAACATGCAAAAATACTAACAGCCATTTACTCTGTTTTGTGTACCATATTACATAAATTGCCAAGGCACTGAGTGATACAAAATGATAACACCTGATCAGTCAATCTCTGGAAACCTGAAACAAGCAATCTACTTTCACCACAGATTTTCTGCATAACAACAGACATATCCACCTGTCTCCCATGTCTCAGAACTCCATGCACAGCTAACTTGGAGCATTCCATGGATGCATCCACTAAGGAAAATCTCTAATTATTGTGGTCAAGACTATAAATGCAAGGGTTATCATGTTACTTCACAGGAAATCAAGAATAAAGAGGGAGATAAAAAGCACCTCATGCATATAAACCACAAAAAACCTCTTATACATTTGAGGAAGAAAAATCTTATTATTTGTATTGCAGAAGCTTGTGAAATCCTGATCACTAATAGAGCTGATGCATGAAGTGTCATAAAAATCTGTCCTTGGGAGCTTAAATTCCAAGTAATTTGAAAAGAACTAAGAAACATATTTTCCTAAATTTTACGTAGTGACGAAGTATCATATTAGGAAGTGAGCTGCACTAAAGTTCTTTTTCCACGTGCTGCATATACTACCATAAACTGGAAGGTTTGCCATTAAAATATTTTCCTTCTCTCAGTTCTTCTTGCATATACACCTTTAGCAGACCAAGTTCACACTGCTGAATTTCCCTCTGCTCTCTTGGTTCTAGCACAAGCAGCAGCTTCTGTTTCTGGTAGGATGCTCTTTTTCTGTATCACTGCACCACACACTGACCACACTGTTCTAGTGGCACTGTATTATATGAAGCAACAAAGTCCAGCACTTCTGATGAGGCATCAGCTTACACATATTCACATTAAAAAAAACTATTAAAAAAAAACCTTAAAAAAATCCCTTCCCCCCGCTCCCCAACTAGCTCTTCTAAAAGCCTCACAAGCCTTCCTGATACTGCACAGCAAGCAAGTTCAGCAATCCAATTAATACCTGCTCTGTAGTCAGTATCAGCACATTATCAGTGACCTGACATGCACATGTTCTTGCATTTCAGTGTCAGGTGCCATTTCAGACGATTTCAGTAGTAAAAGTTTCACAAACTGCTCCAGACACCTGCAAGGCAGATGCCAGGCATGCCCAGCCTGCATCACCTGTCTCCAGCAGCATCCAGGGTAGAGGTGACACAAGATTTCAGGGGATCTTGCTGGAAACAGCCTACCAAGCATTGTTTTGATCTAATCCACCCTTGCACCCTTGAAGGTCTTTCATCTTTATGTCAAGAGCCACCATGACCTCTTTACCTTTCATCCAACTTTTCCTGGTGCAGTTCCTGCTGACAGGGCCCTGTGGACAATGTAACCCTGTAGATGGAGCTGAAGAGCAGCTTAATCTGACACAAGAAACTCAATCTTTGCTACTGAATATAGACTGAAGGGCTGGGACAGCTTCGGGAAGGGATGATCTCAGTTGCTGCACATGTTACACTGAACTAAAGCTGTCACTTCAGAAAGCAGCCCTCCCCAAAGTCCTACTCAACAGGATGAGGTAAACAGGGTGAGAAGTGCAGGAAGCTACAATGACATGATTTTTGAATATGCAGTTCTTGCATAAAATAAAATCTACGCTTCCCAACTCTCCTGAAGTATACCCTCCTCCTCTCTCAGTACTAACTCAAGTGACTGGTCTGGCCATACTTTCTAGCACCAGGTTAAAATGATACAGAAAATGACACATCTACAAATGCAATAAACATTCCAGTGAGCTGATACTGTTTCCAAACAGAAGAAACTTTTACAGTGCAGCTATTTTTTTCCTACAAAACCCTCCAGCTGCATCTGAAATGACCACAGTGCATGCAATGTGCCTTACAGACAGTGAGAAACATGAACCACCACAAGAACAGAAGTCAACAGCAACTCAGAGAACTCCCACTACTGCCAACTGCAGTGACTGCCCAGCAGCACATTCCTGGCTGTAAGGGCTGAAGGACAAGGAATTCCCACCCAAGTCCCAGTAATGATGTGGGCACAGCTTTCCCCTCACCCAAGGAAAGGTACTTCTTTCATCTGGGTGGCCTGTCTGAGAGAAAAGAGCAAATGCTCTTGTGGTTGAAGTGGTGAGCTGGAATTCAAGTTCTGGGGTCAATTTGTAGTGTGATTTCCTGTCTAATCTATGACAAACCCCCAGGGTAATTTCCTCTGTTCTGACATAAAAGTACCTTTTTCTTTTTCTTCTCCCTTCTTTAAGATGAGTTTTCAGGAGTAAGAGAGCAATAGAAGGAATCATGCATTTTATCTTTGGGCATACAGTATTTCCTNAAACAGACACCACCCTCCCGCAGAAAAATCACAAACTTCCAGGCTTACCAAAAGTTATTTTCCAAATACACTAAGGAAGAAAGAAATCCATTATTGAAATGTATCCTGAGAACTTCAACTACTCTAAACATTACCTATTGTGTAACATTACAGCCACTGAAGCAGAATTGCTTCAAAGCACAAATCCTATTATATTACAGCTATTCAGTAGATGAGTTCTGCTGCAAGAGGAGACCAAAAAAATCTGTTTTTTTATTATAATAATACAATTTATTACTGTAATAATAAAGGAATAACTCTATGATAAGCTACCATTTAAAGTATTAAAATACAATTCTTTTTAATCTCCATTTATAGTTGGAAATTCTCTGTCCCCTTCATCCCCCACCCCTCTCCTTTTTAAAAGGTTAATCAGGTTTTGGCCAGACATGTCAAAACACCTCTGTTACAGCACTCCTGCCACCAGCTCCAGGCACAGCAAGTTTTCCCCTCAATGCCTACCAAGTGATCCAACATATGGCCACGCAAACCCACAAGGGATGCAAACTGACTAGAGAAATGAGCTGACTCAAACAACATAAGAAACACATTTTTCTCCCAAGTCAGTTTTAACCACAGTCAAATCTTTCCAGCTCAACATCGCTCATGCAGCCTTGTGGGATCTTCTCTCAAAAACTCAGGTGCATACATCTTGTGGTTTGGGAAGAGCACTTGAGAAAAGCCCTCAGAACTGACCAGCTTCCTAGACACAAAAGTCACTGGTATTCTTTCATGCTAAATAATCTCTTAGCACCAGCAATGAAGTAAATTGTTTGATGGTATGCAATCCCATTGTACACTCTTCCTTCCCGGCATTTTGATGTTGACCTGAAAGTCTTGCACAACTGAAACACACAAGTGGTAAAAATGAAATAAGCAAGTTATGAAAACAAGCTCATTTGACAAGCATAAATATTTATAAAATGAACGCATTTGGCTAATTACAAACGAAGTGTAGCAAGCTATATGAATTTCATAATTAATACAATCAATTCCTGAATTTACTTACATAATTGAAAAATAATTTAAACAGCTTTCTTCAAAATAGAAAAAATTATAGTATATTCCCTTGAAGGGCTTTTATTATATCAAAATACTGGCACATTAAGTAGTTAATAAAAATGCAGCATGTGAAAATGTCACATTTTCTGAGACTGACAAAATGTCAAGATAGGACCTAGAAAAACGTATCAATATCTTTTACTGAGCAGTTTAACCATGACCACATATTGCTATACAATCTTAATGTAACTAAAGATTATATGGTAATAAAGCACCATAAAGGAAAAAGTATCAGGCACACGCTAAACACTTGCTATTCTGAACACTCAACATGGCAACCTTAAGAATCTGACTATTCATTAGACACATGCTTTATAGCTCTTATTTTTCATTCACTTAAACATCATCATGTAGAACAAGCTCCCAGACGGTTATCAGGGCTGGAGTCTCTGCTTCCAGCACACAAGAGCTGTAACCTGAGCCAACAGAAGTCACAGGCCAAGGCAGGAATGACCCAGCAGGAAAATTAAATCTAGCCTGCAGACCTTTCCAAATGGCTCTATTTCATGAGGCCCTTCCTCTGTCCCATGGCTGCACAGGCACCACACATTTCCTGCACTTGCTGCATTTTCAGCAGCATCGATTTCCAGTGCATGTGTAAAGTAATCATGTATACAAGCACAAACAAACCCACTGCCCTTAAGTCCTCAAGTCCACTGTATGCAAGCAAATATTGCTTCAAAATGCACCTGAAATGTTCCTCAGAAGGGCTGTAATGACTGCACATGCAAACACAGCCAGGAAGGCACCAAGAATGGGGCCCTGTGAGAAAACTCCATCAGCCCAGCACAGGCAAGGGACCATTCCCAGCACAAAGCTTCAGCAGCACATCTCTTCCAGAAGATGGGGCTTTGCCAGGGACTTCCCCATCTTTGCTAGTTTGTACCCAGCTGAAGACTTACATTGACAAAGACAGCCAATATGGAAAATACAGCTACACTGTCATATCAAACTCTGAACCAAAGTTTGAAATACCTCTCTCTATTAATCCTTTACTGATGACTACTAGAAAGAAATTTTTGCTTTACTCTTTGACTTCTAGTTCCACTGCTGTTTTACTGCTGGATTTTTTGTACTGGAAATAGTTTGCTAGTTAATCAATAGTGTAAAACAAATGGGAAACAGAAGCACGTGGAACAAGTTTTGCTTTTGCTCAGCTTCAATATAAAAATGCTGAAAAACATCACAAAGATGCACATGTACACATAACAAGATTTGTAGTTTTATGTTCAGTTTGTCTGAATTTTCCAATGCACAGACTTGTCAATGTGAAAGATAGAAAAAAAATCATATTGCTCATAGCTAATCTTGTAGCATACACTGTTTTGTTGGAGGTGGTGTGTGTTAATAATTTTCCACTGCCTGTGTGATCATTGGAATAACCATACATTTTAAAATGCTGTGGTTTGTTTGACCTGCACCTACAATACTCAAATTTAACGAAATCTGATTGTTATGCTACTTAGAAACTAATAACAACAACTTAAATCTCAGCAACACCACCATTAGTACTAGAACCTACAAGGAATGTAGCACCCCAGTAAAAATTATTCTGATATCAGATGTCTCATGCATAAACACTTCTTAAATTAACATATTTTAAATGTTTTTTAGTCTATTTTCTGCCCACTGATAAATCAACATTTACCTTCAATGTAACCACACATTAACTAGTTCGTTTTGCTGGACTGACCAATTAGGAAACTCAAAACTGCACAATCCCAAAATTTCAGAGCAGGAACAGCAAAGGATTTAGCAAAAGAGTAGACTATTAGGTGACTAACTTAACACCCAGCTTCTTCAGAGGTACATGGGTGCTAAGAGGCACTGATTTATGTTCTAAAATAACAAACTTCTGCTCAAAATGCAACCACAGCAAACTCCTGTTACAAGTAGCTCTGCAGCCACAGCTGTTTCTCTACTCAAAGACAAAAGGGCACAAATGAAAGCAGTGAACAGAGATTTAACAGCCTCCCCCCCAAATAACCTCCACAAAAATCCTACTTCACTTGATGTAGTCCAGGTAACTCATTGCAAGCATGTAAATATGAAAAACATGTTTTTCTTCATTGGAGTACATAATAATAAGAGTTGAAGTGTAATTCTGTTATACGCAGTTTTTCCAGGCAGCAGGTGCCAGACCACTGCTGCATGGCATGGGCCATGCTGTGCCACCTGCATACCACAGGTATTGGCAGCAACTGTCCCTGTTCCCAGGCAGAAGACTGCACATTTTCTCACTTTGACTGGGTCCTGAGCACCAACTGCCTGTGTACTCATCATCCTTCCCTTCTAGGTAAAAGTGGCTTTCAGCACTTGTAGATCCTTCTTTCAAGTGTGTATAACTTCTGGTTTATCTACATCAGTCAACCTGTTCTCCTTTAAGTTTTTTAAAACTAGGGATAAAGACCGCCAGCTAAAGATCCATTTATGGGGTTTTCAAGCTGTAGATGCTCACCATGTAATTTCTTAATTGTCTTTAAAACTCTTAAACCCTTTTTATTTGGTGGTGGTGAGGCAGGAAATGGGACTGTTGTTGGGATTTTGTTTGTTTGTTTTAGATGACGAATTTAAATACAGCTTAGGTAATCATTAAGGATGGCAATGTTTTCCCCCACAATAGCAAGGTGTCCTTAGCCACTCAACACAAACAACCTCCTAAGGGGGTTAAAATCTCTCCCAGTTTTCTCTTACACACACTGACGTTTCAGAGAAACACTTTCACAGTGATTAACAAGAGCTGGAGATGAAACTTGTTATTAATTATAATCATACCTTTTCCTAAACCAAAGCAACATCTTCACAAAGTGAACACAATGCTGTCCAACTCACTGTTAAGGCACATTAGCTTCAGCTCCACTACAGAAAAATAAATGTTTCTACGTACTCCTCCTAGGAGTCAGTGAGTAGTTTTTTCCTTCTCTACAGTTTGGATATCTTGCAGTACCTACCACAGTATTCCAAAGAGCAATCTCTTTCCAGGCTTTCGATGCAAGAAACAAGTTTATCAATGTGTAGTGTATGAAAATATGATGAGGAATATGAAAAAATACATCCTTGGCCTTTGTATTCTCTGTCTCTGGCCCCTACAAACAGAGATTTGCAGGATGTGGGGGAATGCAATCATCCTTGAATATTCATCCCGTACAGAACTGGAGAAGTAGGTCTGACACAGAGAAAGATTTAGGAAATGCCTACCCACCTTTCCACTCACAGAGCAAGGACAATCCAGTTACATGTATCAATATTCAGAGAAAAGGGATTTTCTGCATATCTAGATTTCAGGTTAAATCTGCTCTGTGAAACTGACTTTGAGAGCGTCCCTCTTCTTGACCCAACCAGGACTTCACAGCCTGTGAGGACAGAGGTTTTGCCCAGTTAATAATTCCTGGCAACACTAGCCACGACAAAATGTCTACTGTTCATTTTTAACAGATGTGAAAAACACATACCCTTTAAAGCTCTTGCAAAAGTGGTGGTTAAACCCCACATTTTGCAGATTTCATAATAGTGGCTTTTGCTGTTTATTTGAAAATGAAGCAAAACAAAGTGGAAATCCCACCACCTGGTGAAAGTAGAAATTCAACTGTAAGTCACAGAAAGAAGCATAACTTCGTATTGTGGCATGCTAAACATTGCTGGGTTTTATCATGTCTGACTTGTTAAGAAACATACTTTCACTCAGGACTGAAGCATATCATTGTGGGAATTATTTATATATGTGGTAGGAGTTTTAAGTATGATTAGCACCACCATGGGAACTAAAAAGGCCTTTGCTTTACAGTAATAAGCAGAAACATCACATTTTAGGCAGCTTAAAGAATAAAAGCATCTGAGGAAACTTTACAGACAGCTGGAACACTGCTAGGCTGTTTCCATCTACAGCAGGGCTGAAGAGATGCTCATCCACCTCACTAAGCCCTCCCCAAACTAAGACCAGACTGCATGTAATATTAGAAATTTCAAACTGACTAAAATTCAGAGTTGAGAGAGGAAGAGAAGCCTTATCTGAAGAGTTTCTCCATCAGTTAGACTATCAGCTGAGCTGAGGAAATACCTACTTTTCCAGGAAAAAAACTGATGCAAGGGAATGCATGAACAGATAGAGGACTCTCAGGAGCTGAAAGGATCATCCCCACAGACACCAATTAGCCTACAATGCCTGTATTTTAACTGAATAATTGAAATAATTACAACTCAAGTGCCAGGATTAGAAACAGCTTCAATAGTTCAGTAAAAATTGCTTCAGCTTTTATCAAGTAACCCTTGCACCCCACAGAAAGAGATGTGAAACCTGTGCATCTGCAATTTGGAGTTCCCCACTTAAGATACATTTTTACTATGGAATACTTCACCTCAACTGTCTTGCCATCATTTTTACTTTGTTCTCCATCCCATACATTAAAATGGGACACTAACAGACTACCTAATTAAAGGTCATGTCACATCATCAGTCAGACAGAAGGACCTGACTGGAGAACAGGAACTTGAGATGTTCTCTTCTAGACATCCCCAGGCTGCTGCGTTGGAAAGAAGACATCACAAGAATATTTCCTGTTACACATCAGGGGAGCTTTCTTTATATTGTACTTTTTGCCTCTCTTCTAGACCATGTCTTTGTCTCTTTTCCATTCATTCTGTTTGAATCCCAAACCCTGTGCATAATTCAATTTGTACATTTTGTCCCTATTCTCCTACTTCATTTCGGTTTTTTTTCTTTAAGAGGAAGACAGAAAGGATTCACCTCTTGCTCTCCTGCTAAATTCAGCAACTTCCTCCTACTCCCCTGCCCAAAAAAGAGCAGCAAAGCAACTGTTTCTCTCACTGTTTTTACAAGGCTATGCTGAGATACGTCAGATGTCTACTGCTGACAATTAATTCCTGTGAAGGACAGCACTGTCTATTTCTTCATTTCAATCACATTTCAAGGTCTGTTTGTGAGACACTGGCATTCCATTCTCCCGCAGCACCCCACAAGCCCAGCTGCCTGATCATCTTGTTTGCAGCTGCCATAGAGTCACCATTTCAATGGCTTCCAATGCTTCCAGTCCCCACCTGGAATCCCACCCAAGCACACTTTATGAGGAGTAGTGGAAAGAAAACCTTATGTGAAGTTTCCAGCAGATGCATAAGCTTGCTCACCACAGATAGTATTATTTGCTCAATTACTACAAGCAGCTTTGGCACTAAGTCTGTAGCTGAAAATACACCCCATGTATACCAACACTTAAAAGCAAGAACTTGGAAAACAACAGCTTCAACATTAAAGTCAGTATCAGCAGCAGGAGGAAACAAGCAATGAGAACAAGTAAACAGAATTAACAAGTGCAAGAAAACCAAAGACCTACCCTGGAAAAACAAAGAGTTTAATAAAGTGAAATAATTTTCCTTCATCCTTTGAAATCAGTATTAAAATTCAAACTCCCTTAAAGTCAAAACCACAGCTAAAATGAAATACAGAACTTCCAGGATTTGAAAACTATTCTAAAATCTTGTCTATACTAGCTTTCTAATATTGGGACCAGCAACAGCACAAGAAGCTCTAAAATCCTCAATACTGATTACTAAATCTGCTGATGTGAATAATGCAAAACTCAACAGTCATTTGGGCAAGTGACTAAAAAGAAGGTTAAATATGTCTGGCAGATATACAGCAGGAGCACATATGACTATTTTTTCTTCAGCTGAAAGCAAACCTGTTGTCAGGTGTAAAATGCAGTAAAAACCAAAGCAACCTCTCCTTCAAAATGCTTTTAAGTCACTGGAAATACACCAAGAAAGAACGGCCCCTAGTCTCAGTAAATGCTCAAACCTGACAATAAAGACTATTCTTAAAAAAAAAGCTGAATACAAACCAGTTCTAACACAGAATTTATGATACAACCTCAATGAGAAAGTCCATTAAGAAGTAAAATTACTTTCTATGCAGAATAGTAAGCCCACAGAAATACCAAGAACTTTGCCTTATTAAAAATCCCCAAATGTACTCTACAATTTCAGTTCTTATTTCACTTTCATCCCCAAAGTAATTCAGAGCAATATACCAGTATGCCTACTGACTGAAGACATTCCACCATTATTAAATATGGGAACGTCACATAAAGTAACTGATAAAAAAAGTATAGCTGTTGTATAATATTTAAAGGCAAGCAAAACTAGGTGGTTATCAGAGTTTGGTATCAACCCAATGGCAATACTGCAAACAAATTAATTTACAGTATAAAGGACAGAAACATTAAACAGGTCATTCAGCATGGTTTTATACAGAACAAGTTGTGGCAGATAAGCAAATATTCATCTTTCAGCCAAGGACTATTTGTAATAAAGATAACCACAAAGGTGTAGGGTGTGTATAGGACACCCATATGAGTTTTTGATTTAGTAATACATGCCCAACATTATTTAAAAATGGTTATAAAATAAAATATACATCAGGATTTCCAAAGTGGCTTACTGACCTCAAAAATTCTCACCAGTGGGAAATTCCATTTCACCAACATGTACTAAGCAGGATGTTGTTAAAAATATTCCTTGCACAATTAATTAATTCTCTGCACCAAATCAAGTGCTACTGGACAACCCAGCAGTACAAATCAGACCTGAACGAGGCACAGGTGTGCAACTCTATTTCTGCCAAAATAGCCAAAGCACACAGCAGCAAGCTCGTTAAAGACAACTGACGATACTGGATGAAAAAAAAAATAAAATAAGTAAAGATCCAAATTAAGCTATCAGAAACATTTGTGCAAATTTGAAGCAGGAAAGGATATTTAGACTAGACCAGTGCATCATATATAATTCAACACTTTGGATTTCCAGCATCTCGGAGCCTGAGAGTTTAGTTTAGCTTGTCAATGTAAACTAAAGTTGCCTGTTACAGCCTGTATCTTCATGAGGAGAAAGCAGTGGATTCTGAATACTCATTAACCCAGCCAAAATGCACAGCAGGAACCAACAGCTCAGCCTTGATGAAATTGATGGGAAGAACAGAAGGCAGGATACCACAGCCTTTCCAAGCACAGTGATTCTTCATCTTCAAGAGTCTTCAAATTAAAACTGGATACCCTTTTCAAAGACACATTTCAAGGTTAGTTACAAGGTTCAGTGTGGGAACAACGCGCAAAACCATGTGACAAAAATTAAAGCAGATGATTAAGTAAACCTCTGAAGCCTCAAAGTCCCTTAAAGTACAAGCATTCCTGTTGATTAATATTTGAATTAAGTTCAGAAACACTGACTTTTTCTGTGGTTTTTGTTTGTATTTTAAACAGCACTCAGGAAGGCCTGCAACACACCCCAGTGACATTATGTTAATAGCACATGGATGATGTTTTTCTCTGGGAATAGGATATGCCAGTGGCTGTGTGTAACTACCAAAGGGAAGCACATGCTACTACATCTTCCTACTACAGGCTCACCAGCCATGCAGCAGAAGCAGCACGGCTCTGACCATGCTACCCTAAGGGCCAAGGTAGATAACACCAAAGGGCATTACTAAACTTCCCTTTTCCTTTACAGACATTTGTAGAAGTTCAACAGAAACTTCTTGAGAATCAGAAGCGAATGTAAAACTGAAATACCAGACAGTCATTTCCTACATGCCTGCTCTTGGAAAAAACATACCTGAAAAACTTCGGATGGACTTTCATAGTGCGTGAATTTGCTAATCTTAGCAACGGTGCTGTCTTTACTCTAAAAAGCAGGTAAGCAAAGCATTTCTAAAATAAGTTTTTGAGCTACTTTCAGCTTAGTCCAGCTACAAACTGGAATGATAAATGACACAGCAGGATACAAAAGCCCCAAGCAGGTTTCTTACACCTACAAAAGACATCACAGAACTGAGAGTATTTTTCACACAAGCAAGACCTACTTCAAAATCAAGAGTAAATAACAGATTCACAGAAACGTTTTGTAAAAATATTTTTGCTCTCTTGGTTTGCTTTTTACTCTCTCTGCTACTAATTAATTTCTTTTACTCATCCCCATGCCCTTATCAACACCTTTTAAAGGTTCCTATTTCAGTTCAGATAGACTATCCTGCCCTTTTTCTTCTACTATTAATAGACACATTCTGTACTGGAACAGGTGTTCTGCCTTGAAATTCTGGTGCAAACTCCAGAAAAGAAAAAAGCATTTTTGCAGGAGATTTTTGACAATACCACACACCCATTCACTTCCCCAAACTACCTGTCTAGGCTGACATTTTCCATGAAGACCCACAACAGCAGATCTCATGCACACATACAGATCCCTCTGCACACTTCATTGAGAACAACATGCAAAATTGTAATTATTTCCAGCATCCAAATCTGATTGTCATTGGGAAAACTCTTAGCAGGTCACAATAGCACACAGGATTTTTCTGATCTGCAAGCCCCAGAAAGCCTGTTTGCTTTCAGGAGATGGCTGTTATTGAAAGCAACAACTTTCTTCAGGGTTTAAGTAGGGGGTGAGGAAATAGGAGCTGAGTAAGGCTTTTTTTTTTCTATTGTTCCTCCCAACAGGTGGGAGGCTGTTCACACAGCTCTGCAGAATCGCAGAGGAGGCCAAAAAGCCAGGAAATGCAACTGCCCTCTGCCAGGACTCCAGGAATGAGAAGAGTTAAGCTGGGAGCCAAGGTGCAGAGCGCAGGTTTAACTACAGAAACAAGGATAGCAGAGGTCTCACAGTAAAATACTGCCACTCACAACCCGCAGCAGTCCCGTGTCCCAGTGTTCCCTGGCAGCAAGTGCTGCAAGCAGGCACTACCAGACAGTGATAACTCATGGCAAGCTCACATAAGCCAGCATATGCCATCATCACTTCAGATCAGACTGGCTCATCTGAATTGATGATACACACAGCACCACAAACTGGGATTTCTAGGATAATTCTCGTCCCTACAAAGCAAAATCAGGGAAAATTAAAGAGATGTTCTTGTTAGAATGCATTAAAACTGCTACATCAGGCATTTTGGAGCGGGAACATTTTAAAATTAATGCTTCTCAAATACTCTATCTTCACCTCAGTTAAAAAACTAAGTAACAGAATAAGGTTTATTATATTTTAATTTTCTAACTCCACAGAAGATGTCTGACTATAGCAGGCCAATTTACGTGAGTTTAATTACCAAATCTAACATCCCAGAGAAAGTATGTAGCAGCCAGGGACTAAAACTCTTCTTGTTCTTAGAAGCATTCAGTTCATATGAGGCCTGTCAGTTCAAAACAATAACAAAGAAAACCAAAATGCTTCCAGTATCAGCTAAACGTTACATGGCTTTCACTGAAATAGGATCGCTTGGCTACATTAAATACTGAAGAGTAGAAAAAAAGGAGCTAAAAATCCAAATTCTACCAACTTCAAAAGAAACTTCCTGACCAAGACATACCTACACCCAACTGAAGTATTTCAGCTTTTGTTACATGCAGCAATTCATTCCTTTAAAAAGCAGTCACCCCACCACGCAGGTTTGAAGGTACTCTTATTTAACTAGAGAAGTTGTGCTGTCCCAGGCTCAGCCCATTAAATATGACAGCTCCTTGGCAGACCTTTTTTCACCAAAAAACTAAGGAAATTCACACAGGAAATCCACTTCTGGTAGTGCAGCACTATAACCAAAACTCACTACTTCTCATCTCAAACACACAGCATCTCCGATCTTCAGGCGCCTGTTTTTTCCCAACCTAGGCACCAGCCGTTCCATTTCCTAAAAAAGACCTTGCAGAAATACACCATGAGATCATACAATTGAGATTGCTAAATACATATAAATGAACCCTCTGCAAACGGCTCGAGTGATCTTAGTCATTTCTTCTTAATATCTGATCTGAAACTGCACCTTCTGAGGTAATGCTCTTGCACTGCCAGAGAACACTTGAAATATCCCCAGCTTTCTCCCTCTCTCACCGTTTGTTACCAATAATAGCAGGTGAGATAAAGTTATCACATATATTTACTTACTTTCACAGTCTTGCACATGAACAGCAGCATAACTTCATTTGCATTTCAGGCTACTGGAAGGAGTACAGCTCGCACATATTTTTGGGCGTACGCTTAGTCCAAGCTGGCTTCACCAATTTCAGCTTGCAAGCAGCATTTGTTTTCACATATTTTAGATGAGAGTACATACGAAGTTAGTGAGCATACAAGCCTGCCAAGCCAACACCTTTTCTCAGTCAGTTTTCCAAGTGCAACTACTTAATGTAGGTCTCCTACGCTTAATTAACACTTTATTTTCAACCCTGTGACACAAGGGTGAACTACAAATAGAACTAATAAGATCCTATGTGGCAAGCAATTTAGGTAATTCCTAAACTGACCATATCCACACCAACAATACTGCAAGCACAGAGATGTCATATTAACACTTACACCAGCATGGACACCAGAGGTAGGAGGAAGACCATCACTGCCAAACTTTAAAGGAAAAATTTTCAAAATCATTAGAAACAATGGTGGGAGCTGCAGAAAGCCAAGAGTCTCTGTGGCCTTGCACTAAAAAGCTCAAACAGGATCAGTGAAAGGTTTGGAGATGATGAAGAGCTGTGTGGTTCGAGGAGTCACCTTCACCTACAGCACACAGGTTTAGTCATTCACCTGCTATTCTGGCTACCTGTCAGGTCCATTTGTGCTTCACAGCCTGTCCTCAACACTTGATAAAAATCAAAGCTGATTTGTGTCATTACAATGCCCACAACAGGAAACATACAAAGTGCCCGTCTGTCAGCACAGCAACACTGCGGAGCTTGAGGGTGGAGGAGCAAACTGACAAAGGTTTAGAATCACAGTGGAGACAATCAGAAAATTTTCTATTCCTATGATGTTTACATGTGAATGACACACATTTCAACATTCCAATAAAGTTCATCTCCAGTCACCTGCATACTAGAGCCACACAACAAAGTATTCTGACTGGAAATGCGTTTACATTATGGACTACGTAAACCACAGCACAAGGTCTCGCTGGCCTGAAAAGAAGTGTTGTTTTGCATTCATTTTTTCACCGCTTGCTGAATTAGAAGTGGTTTACTCAATCGTGCACACAGTTTAGCATACCAAAGCCACAGCATCAGCTAAAGATGTCGGTCTCCCAGGCAGCCTACAGGTTGCCATTAAAGTCTCACACCCCTCCTCTCTTCATCCAAGATGTCCAAATCAGGCAGAGTTTCAGATTTAAGGAAAATACCTCCTTTTTATAAATTAAAGTCTGATGAAAATGTAAGATGATCAATCCCTAGAGACATTGCCAGAACTGCAATGCACACAAGCATTTTTTCCAAGTTGTTTACAAACAATACACCTACCAGGGGTTCAGAAAGATGCTGTGCCTTTCTAACAGGCAGAGAGAAAATGTCTGACTGACAAGGCGCCTTAGCCCCTTTCAACATTAGAAGGCACTCCGCCGCTACCTAATTAAGGCACATTCTCTTCTCGTAAAGTATTAACAAAGCACACATTTCCCCGACTAGCACTATATTTGTCATCCTTGAATAAATTACTTCTGTATTGTATTTCATGCACTCTTCCGGCCCACATCCTGCTAGACACTGAATGCTTACTACTGGGAGCAGATGAGAGGTATGCCTAGGCAAGCTCCATTTCTTGGCTAGATGTATTGACAATGGAAAAGCTGAGTATCAATAAAACAGACATTATGCTCAGAGCGAAGAAGCCCCTGTGAAAAATCAGATGAGATGAGAGTGCGCACACAGGTGGGATTGGTCTCTCCTAAAACCTCTCCACTTGCACTGGCAAGGAGGGACAGTATCAGAGTTACTTTTAACAGGTCTTTAGCAAGTTACCTACTCTGCATGTGACCTATTCTACCATGACCATTACAACACCTAAACAATGCCTTTAACCACTGAATTAGTAAAAATTGCTCGAATTTAAACTCCTGACTCCCAAGCTCATAGAGAAGAACAGAACAATATTTTTGTAGTATTTCGATGGGCACTTTTCTGAGGATTCCTAACAGCATCACATAAAATGGTGTTAAACTCCAAGTTATCCTCACAGTGTTCATAAACCAGAAGCTGAGCTCTTGCCGGGACAGAGTGCTACTCTACTCGCATTATTTTTAAGAGTCTTATTTAAACGAGTTTTCAAATAACTTGAAATACCACAGCTAACAAAACATTACAAACAAATCAGACACTTCTTCATGACCAAGGCGCTATTCCTGCAGCTCGCCGCTTCTGCACAGTGGCTGAAGAGGTGACGGCCGAAGAGATAATCCCTAATCTCCGCAGATTACTTAAACTCCAAGGAAATCTCTACTTTGAGAAACTTCAGTGGAACACAGAGCATCGCCCTTCCCCTGCCCGGCCCCTCCCCGAGCCGCCACCGCTCGGACACCGGGCAGGGCGGGCCG
>VXBC01008935.1:539010-701366 GCA_013399945.1 Ploceus nigricollis | reverse complement strand
GACCGGAATGTGCCAGGAGAGGGAATCCCGGACACGCAGAACCCGGGACCAAGGGCTACTCCCCGGGGGGGCTCCCTACACACCGAATCCTGGACCCGGGATGTGCCCGGAGGGTCTCTTCCACACCGCGCCCGATGTCGGGACGTGCCCAGTCGGGACGCGCCCGAGGGGAATGTGTTGCACACCGGGACCCCCGCGGGAGCAGCCCGTTTGCGGGACTCGTCTCATTGCATCGCTAAACCCGTGCGGGGGAGCCCGGCGTTCGCTACACACGACCCAGACAGCCCCAAACCTTGTTTTGTTCAAGAATTTTTGTACCAAAACGGCGTTCGGGCGCCCACGGCGCTGCCCGGGCTGTACCCCCGGCCCAGGCCCCTTCCCCCGGGCAGCTCGCAGCCCCGGGGGTTGGATACCCCGAGCAGAAGGAGCAGGGACCCGCACCCGCCGGAGCCCCGGGGTCTGGGGAACAGCCCCGGCCACCAGCCCTACTCCCCTCCCAGCACACAGACCAGCTACCTGGCATGTTAATTCAGCCCTCCATACATCAGCAAAACTTCCTTAATTTAAGATATATGGACACTCATCTCTCATTACTGATAATGTATTTCTTGATTAGCAGGTGCATTCGTTTCTTTCATTTTTTTTCTTTTTCTTTTTTTTTTTTTTTTTACTATTTCTTTGCAGGGCAACAGCGAGCTGTAGTGGAGAATTTGTGCCACTCATTCCATGGCAAAACATGGTCTGTATTGCTCCTGGATAAATTAGTCCCCAAGACTGTATAATTGGTTTCTCAATTATTTATGACGGGGTCTTTAACAACAGTAATTCTTCCATTAGTGGCAAGTAAGGATTTCATTATCTCTAACTGCACTACCTTTTTGTTTCATGCCATAGTAAATTTCAAATTTTACTCTTTTTAATGGCTATAATATATGAAGGAATTCCATCTCTGTAAAGTAATTATTCTTTTCACCTGCCTGGGAATATAAGTGCAGGTCATTTTATTTTTGGTCTCTTAATCACAAGAAAAGGGTTGTTCCTAGTTCTGAGCTTTGGAAACTGTTTCCTCTGATCTCTGTCTGTGTGTCCCTGGCACACGACGCTGTCCCAAACAGGGCTCAGAACAGAGAGGGAGGCAAGTGGGAGCCCCCATCCAGCACCAGCAGAGACCCACAGCTCTTCCTCAGCCCCATCAGGAGGCATCAGTTCAGGGCTTTTCAGGCTAGAAAAAAGGTCCTGCATCCCAGGACATTAAAGCCACCAAGGAACCCTCATGTCCACCCTGGCAGCTGCTGCCCCTTAGCTGGATTTCCCATCTCTGGGCTTAGTTAGGGTGGGATTTCTCCCAAAACATAAGAGCATTGTCCTCAAGAGATGCTGCCACAGATGCACAGAGCAGTTGATGATGTCCATGAGGTCTCATGAGACCTTTTTCATGCTGTCCTAAAATGCCCCTGCAGCAACCCCTGGCTCTGCAGGGGCACACAAGCCAGACCACCTGGGGCAGCTGCCAGCTCCTCTGCCCTGCAACCGTGCCCAGGCTGAGCCTTTCCACCAGCATGGGCTGTGGGATAAACACCTTGAGGGATTAAAATGGGATTCAAAATATAGTGAGCGCTGTTTAGGATAGGTAGTTGCATTTCACCAGAATTCCTTTCAAATAGGTGTGCTGGTATTTGGGAAGCTGGCTGGACACCACTGGGTCATGAGGAAATGTTATTTCATGCACGACCTCCACAGCACAGGCTGGAAAGCCGGTTTGTCTCTGTGCACGTGCACACGTGCTCCTCAAATCAAACTAATTTCTAAACTACCAGGTTTATACCTCAATGTTCTTTCTCCATCCATCTGCCCAGCTTTGATCAGCCAGTTATCTCTATTGCTTTCAGCAGGACTGCTCACTGAGTGTCTTGCTGAATCAAGGCCTAAATATTTTGAAAGCCTGAATCAGCAAAACACACATCTGCTCCAGGCTAATCTTACCCAGCAAGCCCCACGGCGTGCTTAACCTTAAGCCACTCTTCAGACCTATCAATGTTAATCTTAAGTGCTTTGCTGATTTGGAGCACTATAATTTTTCAGAGGACATGTCCTCTGCTCCTTCAGACACTAAAATTAGCCTGAAAACAGACAGGGAGGTGCAGGCAACATCCTCAACCCAGCAGCTGGGCCGGATCGGCTCAGCCAGGGGCTGCATCCCTGGGATCACACCAGGCAGCTGCTGGTGCTGCCTTCAGCAGAGCAGTTCTGGAGTGGTGCAGAAGCAGCTCTAGAGATGAGGGATCTTGAAGCAAGAGGGGAGCTTTCCCCCGGCCGCTTTCGCTGTCCCTCTCTCTCTGTTGAGCTGGCATCAGAGGTCTCACTCCCAGCCAGCACGCTGACTTTCGTAACAGTGAATTATAACTTGGCACTTCTGTGGCTCTCTCTAGTTCAAAGCCATGCTGAAACATTATCTAATTAATTCACACAATAGCCCTGGAAGGCAAGAAAGGGAGGTAGGCTTGCCCAATGACAAACACTGAGTCAGTGGAGGAGTGGGAGGAAAACTCAAGGGCCCTGGATGTTTAGACCTGAGATGGCATCCTTCTTGTGGCAACAGCAGTTCAGTCATTTAAAAAATAGCACCTGTATACTTAATTACAATTACAGCCAACTACTCCTAATTAATAGATTAAACAGGGAGAGAAAATGTTATCCTAATTAGCACCCCCGAAAAATTAAAAATCACATGCTTTTCACATCTGTAGGAGGTTAACCAAATCAATTAAAAAGTATAAATATGTGGTATAAGCAAAATTAGCAAAACCCCCTTTTGAAGACACGTACAGCACAGGCTGCCCCACTGACAGGGCTGCTCAGGTGCCACTGCTCCTGGTCCCCACTGCAGGCAGTGAGGGGCTTGGCATCACAGGAAAAGCCACCACAACCAGCCTGCCACCACCACAGCACCTGCAGGACAAGGTCCCCACCCTCCCTGCCTCAGTATCTTTTTATTGCATAAAAAAATAAATGCAGAACTGTAAGGAGGAAAGGAAAGGTGTTTGTAGAAATAAAGAATATGAAAATGTCACCAGCACCTTTATAGTAGGCGAGCAGACCAATCAAGAAGAAGAAATAATAAAGCAGGGATTTATTTACAGAAACTATCATTACAGGAGGGAATGGGCAATTAGAAACAGTGCTCCATAAACTCACATCAACAGTAGAAATATTGTATAAAATACATTTCTAGGTGTGAGGGGTTAGAAGAGGTATGTTCAGAGATTTAATGTAATCCTTAATGTAATTCCAGAGGTCCATTAATCAGCTGGAAGACCTTCTCTAAGAATACAATTTCATTAAAATATTCAGTAGTTATAGACTGAAGAGGAAAAGGCCAACTGAAGCTAATTAACCTAAGGGGAAAAAGTCTGCATAGTACTCAGTTTCATAGTTTCAGCGTACCTGACTGAAATGGGGGGGCAGGAGGGAAGAGGGAATGGAAAGACAAAGCTGCAGGAAAATGCAATTAGTGAAAAATACTGCTAGGAAAATAAACTGATGCAGCATTAAAAAGAACGTGACCTGTACATAAGGGGATACTAAAAGGGGAAAATGGAGTGCAAATGTGGAGAGGTTGTAGAAGGGGAGAAAATTTGGTTTGAAAGATATTTGTATGAGCAAAAGAAACCCAAATCGCTACTATTGTGGATTAAGGCATCTATTGGTGCAAGTTAAAACATGTTTTCTAACAAGCAATTCAGATGAAAATAATGTCATGCTGCTTTGCTTTTCTGACCAGCAATTATTTAATCAGAAAGCTGTATTAGGAAAGAAGTGTCTTAGTAGGATAGAGTATCTGACTATGAAAATGTGCCGTGTGGTAGCCAGCCAGTAGCTAATGCATCTTCAGCTCTGGGGCTTTGCTTTTGTATCCCTGTTGTCCCCAGGGAATTTTCTTCAGAGTTCATACTAGGTTGGTTCTGTTGGTCTGGCCATGTCATGATGATACCCAGCCCCTGGAAGCCTTCCAAAGAAGTTGGTGAACAGGGGATTGCTGTACTTTGCTGTTTTATAGCCCAAATAGCTCTCAATAATTGAACATTAGCGTGGTGGGAAAAGTACCAACAAAACTTTTATGATAAATCTTCACCATCCTCCAGGACTTTGGGTCAAATAAATGAAGACATGCACAATGTGCATGCTGTTTTTAGCATCAGCAATTATGAAAAATGTTGCACATACATAGATTTTCCTTGAGCAGCTCATTTTTCTGTCCTTCACTAACCTTTTCCTCTCCCAGTAATGGACTACTTTTTATGTCAAGCATTTCGTAGCAGGCTGAGGCTAAAGGATCCATAGCTCCATCAGAAAACTGCTGTACTTCCAACCAAGCAAGAATATTTTTTTGTGCACTAGGAGACCCCATTTTCCCTCCCTTGCTCACTTGGGGGTTAGAGGCAAGCTGAACCAGGAGCTCCTCCTCCTCCAGCCCCAATTTGGTAGGATCTGCCCTGAAAACAGAGGTCCTGTTTGCATTCCCCACACATGACCCCAAGGCCAAGAATGCAAAGGATCAGCAGCAGCTTTTTCATACATCATGCACGTGGCCAGGACAACAACGAAGCCCTTTGCCAACACCCTGCCCAGCATCCCTGCACCAGCCTCAGCCAGGCAATCCCAGCCCTCTGGACTGCACCCCCTCCCTAGGGAGAGAGCTGGCAGGGGCAGGAGGGCTGCCCCAAAGCCATCGTGCTGCTCCTGCAGAGCTCTCCAACCGTGCAGGGCTGGCACAGCTCCTCCAGGCCAAGCTGCTCCTGCTGAGTTTGTATAAAAATTTGATAAAATTGCCACTGATGGACTTCATGGAGTTTCATCAAATGATATCGACTTGGTCCCGCTCAAAGAAGCCCCAGTTATAAACTCCTCCTCTAGAGGGCACGGAGAGGTTTTTGGAAGCATGTGCCCCACATCCCAGGCTGCAGTGACCTCCCCAGTAGAGCACCTCGATTTCCTGCACACTGTGTGCTACAGACAAAGCCTGTGTTAAACAACCCCCCAGGAAATTAGCATTAATTAGCAGGGTGCTGCAATCCTGCAAGTGACTGCCACTTATCTCACTAATGTTGGCTCCACACTATGGGAGCTCTTAGAATTTCTGACATTAAAATTGTTATTGGCCACAAAACGTAATTGATATTCTTTCAGAAATAGAAAAAGTACAGTAGGATACTCTGCAGCATTATTAATTAGTGCTAAATCAAATATCAAAGGATGAAAATAACGCTGTATTTAGCAATCAAGTTTATTTTAATAGATGCAATCAGAGTCCCATGACTTACAATTTTGCCTCTAAGGGGAATGTTCTCACTGAGAAAAACATGAAAAAAAAAAGACAAAAGTGCACATTTAGGTAGGTCCTCACTCGCTCCAGAGCTGTCTGTGCCATTTGCTAGTTCTGGCAAGACTTCTGTTTTCCTTCTCATATGACCATTTACACTTCAGCCTTGTTTTTTCCCAAATATCCTGAGCTACTGTTGGAACCACTCCGTGCAAAACAAAACCAACACCCAGAAAATCCTGTTTGTGCAGCATTTAATATGAAATCTTAAACTCTGTGAATTAGCTGCAGATTTCCTGCTCTCTGTTGTCCCTTTGTATTCAAGGGGGAAGCGAACTGTGACACAGGTGTGCCCGGGCAGCAGCAGCTGGGCACTGGGACCTGCCAGCAGTGGGATCTGCCCTGCTGGGCACGGTCAGCGCTGGCCCGGGAGAGGCTGTCGTGGTCACAGCCTGCTCGGGCACCCCCGTGACAGGGTCGCGCTGCAAGGGCACCCTCGGAGCCCCGAGCTGAGCCGGCAGCTCCTCCCGTGCGCTGTCACAGCCGGGAGCCGCTCCCCGAGCGCGGAGCTGCCGCGCAAAGCACCGGCAGCGGCAGGAGAGCTGCCGAGACTCACCGACACACCTCCGCTAGCCGCACAGGCAGCCTCGCTCCTCCGGCTACACAAAGAGCTCTTCTGCCTGCCAGAGCTGCCATTCCAGGTACAGTCACAGCTTCTTTCCACACCAGCACCAGGCACTAACAGGGAGCCAGGCAGAGGAAGAGATGAGTCAAACAAAACGCTGCCTTTTGGATGCTGTTAGAGGCTCTTCTACAGTACAGCTCCTGCCTTCCTGCTGGTTGCCACCACGGCCTTTGCTTCCAACTGTACAATCATCGTATATGCACATCTCACAGCATTTGCTGAAAACACTCTTTCTCATTCAGCTGGTCTGGATGCTGGAGGGGAGGGAGGGAGGTGTCTGCATGGCGAGGCTGCAGGACGATCACTGCTGTCCGACTGTGAACTGCAGTAAGATGCACTTGTCCTCCCGTGGTGTAAGTGGCATTTGTCCTCCAAACTTTGGCCTAAGGACCTGAACCACCAGCACTGTACCAGCAGTATCCTGACCTAGGTAAAACATACATTGCAACACAGACTGGCTGCTCCAATGAAGAAAACTTCATTTACCATCACTGCTTCAAAAGCCAGTGGCCCTGATAACTCAGAGACACTGACAAACCAACCTGTTACATTCTCCAAGTGCTGTTCATCACAGTCAGGAGAGCTTTGCTGACTGACCCCAGGTGAAGACCAGGTCCTGTGGGTTCACCAGATAACAACAACCAAACTGAGGTGGGTCTGCAGCAGGGGTGCTTCCTCAGGTGCCAAAGCTGGGGTGAAGTACCTCATCTTCATGTTGCCTTAAAAGCCAGGTAAAACACACAGATCCCTGAGTAATAAACTGTATTTACTGCACCTGAGCAGAAGCCTGCAGTTCAGAGCAGTGTGTGTACTGATGCTGCCCACAAACCTCTGTTTTGGCCATTCTTTATAGCGCTCTATCACCCATAATATACATGAAGTGCATGCAATACACAGGGGATGCACATTTTAATGTCCTCATGGGCTGTGGGTCTGTTATTGATCTGACTGATACTGGGGAGAAAACTGCTTTTGGTAGTGCTTTTCCTGGTTCTTGGCAGGGCAAAAGAATTTACAGGAGGTCCAGAGCTCACATGTGTTGGAGAAAGGGCTGCACACACCCCTGTTGCACAGGCCCTTTCCCCATCAGGGAGTGGGTTTTCCTTAGCTTTGCTGGGCATGTGCTGCTGGCTGCTGTGTTTTCCTCCTGCTGCCCCGACCTGGGGACAGCCTGCCAAGTGATGGCCTGTCACACTGGGAAGATGAAGAGGTGGATTAGACAAAAGAAACAGAGAGGAAAAGCAGATGAAAGCCAGGGGCAGATAACTGCTGGCCTTGCGAAGCCTCACATCTGTGGGGTACAAGAACACTGCCAAATACACATTATCCAAGAGTTTTAACACAATTTATTTTATGCTTAAATAATCAACTAGATCATCCAGTGTTTGTTGTTTTCATACATATGTAATTAGAGCTATTATCAATGAATGCTGTTTCCATATGAATATAATCAACAAATTAAAGTATTTCACCAAAAACCAAATAAAAATGCCCTTTAAAACACAGCAGCCTTAACAACCTAATATTACACTGCTAGGATGATTACAGATGATTGGCTTACTGAAAGATTCTACATCTTATAGCCAGTACACAATACAGTAATAATTTTACAGCGTGCTGCCAGTCTATTAGCTAATATTTTTCTCTTCAGTTCATTTAAAAATATCCCAAACTTGTGCTCCTTAGAGCACCAACCCACTTCTAAAGCTGCAAGCATTACCCCCATTATAAAGCAAGAACAGATAGCACCCCCCTCCCCATAATGCAACTACTGTATATGTTATGGGTCTTAGGTCATTTCATTGAAAAATTGGCAACAGCAACAAATATTAGATGAAGGGCTTTGTGTTTACAGATAAAATCTTATTTTTCATGTTGCGGAATAGTGTTTGCAAAACTGGAAAAGATTTAATCAAAATAAGGTGAAACACATGCATCAAAATATTAGTACTCTGAAGAAAAATTTTCACAGAACTACAGAATTCCTCATTTTGGGAATCATTTAAATTTGCAGCAGATTTTAAAGATTTTTTTAAAATCAAGCTAGCGATTTTGCATATACAAACATTATAATTGCTAATATACAAGAATCTGTGAAGATACACCCAGAATATCCCTGTAGGTGCAGCCATTTGAGACACCTAGCCTGCTCAATGCATTTGCAATATTCTGTTTGTGATCGAAAAGGCAGTGCCTTATCAACACTTATTCTATTTTGTTAGAATTTATACAGTGTTATTTATTTACAGCAAAACTATTGATGTTTAAAAAAGAAACAAATAGTGTTTTATACCCTGACAGTTTGGGTCCAAGAAAAATAAGGCGAGCTGTTGTGGATTTTAGTATTTTTAGTGTCTTTCCATGGTTTAACCATTTCGTCTTCGCACATCCTCTCTGGCCACAGGAATTTATTTCTTTTGAGATGACGTCAAACTGCTTGAGAGAAGCTGTTAACAGCATGGCATCTTGTATATACACTGCATTGGTAACTGAGCACCCTCCAATCCTGTGAATGAACGTGAATTTCCATGCTCTGTAAATTGGCTCATGCTAAATTAATTTTTTTGTTTGGGATTTTTTTTTGTTTGTTTTTTTTTCTTTTTGCATAAAAACCATGCGGTTAATGTGGGGAAGCAGCAAACACACGCACACTTTTATAGGTGAATGTTTAATTCCTGTTGATTTTTCTTCCGTGAGTGTCCCTCTAGAATACTGGCAGTAAAAGCACACTGTGGAGAGAAAACAGAGAACAAATCATTTCAGAAATATCTTGTTAGAATCAGCTTCGTGCCTTTCCCTGACTAAACAGAAACGTAACTGGCACGATGGAATTCTGCAATAGGCTAAATCACACAGTTTCTAGGTAGGCAATGACATTAGCTGAGCTCCAGCGTGAGGGGAAAATGCAGCTGCAGATGTCCACACTGCTCGTGAACTGATTTACAAATATGTTTGCAGCACACTGCATTTCATCACCCCGGACATGCCACCAGCTCATCGGATCCAATGATGACAAGGAATAGGTTCTTTTGTTGTGGAAGGAACAGCATCATCTCCAGATGGAGAGAGTTGCTGCTTCCACAGCACGTTTTTCTTCACTGTGCGCAAGCGTCCCCCCAGTGATGGAAAACCTGCTCTCCTTGCACATCCACCTCTTCCAGTTGCCCAGGGAACATTCCTGCAGAGCCAGGAATGCAGTGCCCAGCCTTTAGGAGGCTTTGGTGAAGGACAAAAGCACAGACAAGGAGCAGCACCATCCATCTCCCTCCGGCCTGGCTTGCGTGAGTGGCACCGAGGAGAGACGGTCCAGCTCTCTCACCCCTCAAACCAGAGCCATGCACATAAGGACAGCAAGTTTGTGACATTTGTCGTACAACAGCAGCAGAGAGGGCAGGAAGCAGAAACACAAACACAGCAGCGAGCAGGAGCTGGAAGCCCCGCAGCTCTCCAGCACCCGGGCGCAGGGCAGCCTGCTCGGGAGCGGGGCTGGCGCGGTGCCGGCAGGGCTCAGGCTGGCACGGACATGCCTGTTCACTAATCAGGTCACAGGTCCACACACATTCCCCAGGAGTGCTTGCAGTCTCCTTCCACGCTAAAGCAATCTGTCCTTGCCCACATCTACAGTTGTCATAAATCTGTCCTGCTGCTGAGAGCCGCCTGTTCCCGCTGCAGCAGTCACGCCAGCTCACACCGTGCTGTCCTGCGGAACTGCACGCAAGAGCTCTTGGCTTCTCCTTTCAACCTATGCTTCACTGTGGGCTTATCTGCAATGGTGACAGGCACATTTTCACAGCAAAACCTAGCTAACACCGTGGTTTTTTTCAAGCACTCCAAAGAAAAGAACCACCTCTGCCTGCCCAACAGGATTTTTTTGTCTTTTGTGATTACAAAACAGTTTTTCTATAGAATCCCCTGCCTGTGCAAACACATCCACTTCTGCATCCAAATGAAATGTTTTTAACGGGCTTTTGACCAGACTCACAATTACGTAGTGCACATTTGGTCATGCTTATCATATCAAAGTTTGGAGCACAGAGATTCATCTCACAGGACAAAGTTCCCCCCAGAGCAAAGGTTCATTATCTAAGGCAGACTCTCTGAGTTCCTCAGGGACTCTGGCATGGAAGACTTGCCTACTGGAAATCACAGGAGAAATGCATCAGCAGTCATGGGAGCAGATCTGATTCTGAGGAACTCAGACTCTGGCTTCCTGAAGGTCAGACTGTTTCATATATTAGGCAAAGACTGCCTAATTTATGTAATTTTATTTTAAAATGAAATGCTTATCCCTGGTGTCTTTTGCATCAAACTCATATGCTGGCAGGCTCTTTAGCTGCATTGCTTATGGGGTTCAATGCCCCATCTTGCCTTCAATGCCTGAATTTACACATTTCTGCTGCTTTGCCCCTGCAGATTGACAGTGGAAGCAGCACGGGACCCAACATGGGACACAGTTTCATACAAACAGTGCCATCGCTTTGGCTTGCTTTACTCCCATATCCTTGAGCTCCATAAAGGGGAAAGCTGTGTCAAAATAATCACCTCCCTTTTCCAAACAATAAATATTTTATGAGTATGTTGAGCACCAAGCCACGTGAAGCTGTATTATTATTAGCACACAGGAGGACTCTCAGTAAAAGCAGAATTCAGGTGGATGCAGTAGGTGCTTACCAGGTACTGAAATCACACCAGTCACCTCACAGAGCTCGCTCCTTGGGGCTTGATCCCATAAATCCCTCAGCTAGATCCCACACACTGAGTGTTGTTTGCCTAAATGGCTCTACTCACATGCACAGAGCACCTGCAGGGCCAGGGGACTCTAGGGGCTACCTTACATTGCATTAGTTAGAAGGGACTGGTGACTCAAGAGAGACTCTGCCTCTGTCTGTCCTTTTCCTCACTATCTGGTCTATTTGCCAGGTCCTGTTTATTCTGTTCTTAAATCTTACAGTCAATCCCATACCATATGTACAGTAAAAGGATAATACACAGTCTTGCACTTCATAAAACGCTTCCCCTGTCCAGTTCCTGAAACCCAACAAAGCTAAGAGAGAAGAGCAGAAAAAAGACATGTCTGTGGTAAACCTACACACTTGGAGCCATGACAGATGGACCAGCATTGAAAGACAAAGAGGCACATCTCTGTGTGTAGCTGTGGCAGTGAGACAAAGCAGCCTCTGGCTTCTTTTCTTCACATCTTTACAGAGTCCCCTGCAAGGGTGTCTGTGCATTTGGGTTCAGCTTGGGAAGCCCTTATACCATCAGCTGCTAGCTTGCTACAATCGTTAAGGCTGGATCAATAACATTTACAAGAAACAGTTGGTAGGGATTATTTGTTGGCAAATATTGAGACACTTCACTTACAAGGACTTTGACTTGCATAACTGCCCTCAAATCACATGTCTGACAGTGAAAGAAGCATTTCACTCCTAGGTTTATTTGTGTGCAGCTCCTTTACTATTTAAGTTTTTAGGGGTAGAAAGTTCTATGGATTACAAACAGTAGACACTGTAAAATTCCCAGAAATTTTGCACATGCCTGAATATTGCTTTGCTTTATTTTCCAAGAAGTAAAGATTAATTTCTATACGTGAACACAAGGTCATTTTCTGCTTACAAGATCAAGGGCCAGCTATTCAGGTCTGCAGCTGGAAAGCAAAGTCAGGGTAGGAGAGGCAAGCCTTTGTGCAGCCCAAGTGCTGTTCCCCATGCTGGCAAAAGCCTTCAACAAGGGAAGAAAATTGATCACACTGACCGTTCAGTGGTTGGCTTTCAGCTTTCATGAGTAACTTTTCTTCTCCACGTGTCTGACTTCTTTCTTTGTCTTAACCTTATAAGCTTCTCCCTGCTTTAAAGGAAAAGTATAAACATTAACACAGTCTGCAGAGAGCACTCATAATTGTAAACCAGCTTCCAAAACAGGATACACATTTTGCTGTAACAGGATAAGTAAAAAGCAGTTAAATCGTATTAACACTTCATTTCAAAGATACACACAATCTATTTATCCACTCTGCTGAGCTGCAAAAGCACAGGTCTGAAATATCATCTTCAAGTAGAAAACACAGCTCTACAATTTCAGCCTGACCCCTGGGTTGGAGTGCCCGGCTGGCAGTCAGTCCTCAGCAGAGCCCCTGCTGCCAACTGCAGCGGGAGCCAGTGCCACTGACAGGGAGAAATCCCCTTTCCCAGCTGTCCTCCTGGGTCAGCTGAACTGGTGGGCATTCCCAGCAGCAGAGGCTGTGGCTGCTCTTATGATGTTTCACAACATCTGTGCTTTAAAGTGAGCAGGTTAGTAACAGAATAAAGGGAAGAGGAAGAAAGCCAGCAAAAACCACACTGAAGCAGCACAGAAGTAAAACCAATGACAGTGACAAGCAGTGCAGGTTTCAGTGTCTTTAAAACAGCAAACCCCAAAATAAAGTTCATCTTTGCTCATTAAAAGTAGCTCAATAATCATCTAAAAATAAATTCTCCAGTAATCACAAGCCTCCCTCACATCAGAGAAAGGCATCTGTTTATGTGTGGCTATGGGCAGAATTTACCCCTCAGGTGATCTGCATTGATGTATTTGTAACTATTTGTAGTTTCCAACTAATCTAATCTGGTGCAGCAAATTGAAAATGTTTACCCCTTGCTGGGCAGGATTTTTTTTCCTTCATAAACAACCAGGAAAGAGGGAATGGAAATAAGTTTGTTTCCGTTCTCTTATTTCTGTGACTTATGTGTCCCCAGCTTTTTTGTCTTTTTCTTTTTTTATTCTCAGAAAAGAAAGGCTATTTGTTATCTTCCTTTCTGAATCTGTTTTCACTCAGACAAGAATTTCATGAGCCCCAGTGACAGTTTTACTCAAGCAGAGATGTCTGAGGGCCATGTGCTGGGGAAGAAGGCACGAGCTCCTCTGAAGCCATTTGTTTGCAGAGGCGATGCCCATTCCCCCAAGGCCTCCTTGGGACAGCTGAGGCACAGCCTGCCCACTCCTGCCCCTGTCACTGAAGCCCTTCCCAAGAGGGGCTGGGGTGTGGGGGCACACAATAGTCCTACTCTTCCCACTGTCAGGGTGATAAAGCTGGGCATAGTCCAGGCCTGAAGAAGGTTTCCAGTTTTGATCACCAGGGAAAAAATCCTGTCTTGGTGCTTGCTTGTAAAGGATACCATCACTTGGGTATGTTCTCGTTGACCTGAATCCTGCAAACCCTCAGTCACCAGCACCAGGGGTATCACACCAAGGTGAGTGAGAGGCCACTGGGATCAGACTGCAGCTCATTCCTTTGGGCTGGTGGAAGAGCCACACAATCCACCTACAGCTGTAAGGCACAGATTCTGCAAGGGCTTAACCAAACACACAGACACAGCCCAGCTTGATGGCACAAAGCAGGCCTCAAACCCATGGCTTAGACCTGCTGCCTGTGTTACAGAAACAGACCTTGATGCCCCGTGCCGACAGAATTCGGCCGGGCCCCCTTGACGCAGCCCCTGCCCCGTGATCCCAACGCACAACTTGCCAATAACTGCAAGCACTGCACTTTTCGCCAAGGCTTCTTGTTAAATGCAAACCTCCAGCCCTTTAGCAGCACTTTCTAGCAGTCAACACAACCCTCTGCGCCTACTGTTATTTCCTGGTAGTCCCGTTGCATTACCATTTCACCAACTTTCCTCTCATGGGGGATAACAACACGTCTTACTACCTTCCGGGTGATCTGTGGGAAGCAATACATGAAAAGTATCGATTTTTTTTTTGTCCTAGATTCTAAAGGGAAAAAGTATGTTAAAAGAAGTTACTTGAATGCAAAGACTCAGAGCAGTGATGTAATTCATGATTACTTTTCTCGTGATGACGTTGCCTTCTTCATCGGTAAACTGTTCCTCTGTTACAGATTCACCAGGAATGTTTTTTGCTTCCTCACCCTAAAGAACGTGTTATAAGATTAGCAATAGAGCCTATATTCTGTCAAACCCACACATATTTCCACACCAATCCAAGCAACAAGCACATGCTAGCTTCAACTTTATGTAACAGTTTGCTTTATGTCACACGAACCGTATGAAAGCCTCATTCATTTAGCAATGCTGATACCTGTGCATTTATCCTACAAAATGTTTCCTTAAAGCCTGTAGGGAGCTTCTAGCTCACTGCTCTTATTAACTAATGCGTGTCAGGAACTCTCTGGGCAACAAAATCGAGTGGTCAGTCTGAGCCCTGTGAGACACCCCTTAGCTTTTCACAGCTTCTCAGTGAAACTCAGCAGAACTTCTGCTTCAGCACACGCAGAAACATGGTCTAACATGGGGGAAATTTGGGACTTAAAAAGACAGCTCTGCCTACAGCTTGCTAAACACAAGGTCTTAAACACAAACACAGAAGACAGACAGGACTGCTCAGCACTTACAAAATGAAGGAAGTTATCTTACGTGACACTTTGCCACCGTGGCGAGGAGCCTCGGCAGCCCGGTCCATGACTTACTGAGATCAGCAGCACTCCAGCCATCACTTCTTGTACGACCAGCAATTTATAGCACCAGTGTAAATAAATGTAAAAGCAGTTTCCTAGCTGCTATGCCAGTGACTTAATTCCACTTAAAGGAATTATTGCTTAAATCATAAATAAATGACATTAGTTTTGAGTCTGAGCCCAGCTGGCAGTCATGAACTTATGTTCCAAAAGAACTTTGCTAACTTTACCTCAAAAAGTCATATTTCTAAACCTGGGTGCTGAAGCAAGCACTGCTTTTGATGCTTCAAAAATATACATTGTTTGTGCTTATATCTTTAATGTAAGAAAGGCAAATATAATGATACTGTAGCCAGCCTACATATGAAAAATTTCCACTTGTAAATGAATAACCCAAACAAAAAAATTCCTTTTCTTCTCCCCTCACCCTCAACCCACTATGGAAAAATTTCAAGTAGAGGGAAGAAGCAGAAAGAAAACATTGTATAAGACACATTATAACAATATTAACTATGAAACAGTATTTGAAAGGAGACTTATTACAGCTTTTGTAATGCTTCGATGTACTGATCAGCACAGGGCAAATATAGTTCCTATTTACTCTGGTCTATACACTACATAGTTGTCTGCATAAGCTCCTGGCACTGCTTTATAATAAATACAGCGATGCCATGTGTATTTTTTATAACAGTATTCCCTACTAATGCAGCTTTTTCAAGATGTACAATGTAACATTGGAATTGTACGCTATTTCTAAGCTCTAAGGAAAACAAACCTTTCCTTTTGTTTACAAGCCATTTGTGGTCTTTTCTAGCCAAGCCTTTCCATTTTCCTCGCCTGGGGAGAATGGCAGCAGGCAGGAGCCAGGGGGGAGTACTGCAGAGCAGAGCCCCTGGCCATGTTTGTCATTCTTCACAAGAACAGAATTTCTGCTGGTTTCTCATTGAAAGCTGTACTGAAGTCACCACTTGATAATTAAGCAATGGAACTCAGATATTTTACACATCTTTTCCCCCAGGCTTTCCCAGACTGTTAGCAAACTGTACTACTTGCTGAACTTTGGTGCTTCAGGAAGCATTGCCAAGAGAAGGACAGGCTCCACAGCCAGGTGGATGCCACTGCACAGGGACATAAGGATGAGGTCCTGTGCCTGAGACACACCTAGCTGAGGTGCCTGGGCCAGGGAATGTACAGGAATACAAAAGCACAGCAGAACAAACAGCTACTGAGGCCTTCAGATGGAGCCTGACAAGTTCATTCCCCAGAAGGAGAAATGGCACACCTGCCCAGGCACTGCAGCAGGCTGTGCAGGAGGAGGGAAGTGCGAGACTGGTCCCTGCGGCGAGCGGGGCCCCAGCGGCAGCCGGCTGCTTCCTTTCTCACGAGAAAGGGACGGGACTGCTGCCAGGCAGGGGCAGTCACTGGGGAAAGGGTTTGGGAACTGAAACCTGTGGGGTTTCCAACTCACAAAGAGATGGCAGGGGAAAAGACTGATTCTGGAGACTTCACGCTTTAATCAGATGCAGAGCAGATGGGGAACTAGATGCACGGTTTCCTTCCATGTGTGGGTTCAGAGACTCCCCAGTGGGCTCCAACACAGTACCCCAAGGAGCAGGGAGGAACCCTGGCACAGACATCCCATGGAGCACAGAGGTATGGAAAGGTTCCCTCTCATGAGTAGGGTCTCCAAAGCCACTACAATAAAACCCATGAAAACCAGAAATAAAACAACATGGCCAGTAGCAAGGTCACCAGACGACTTGGCACACCAACACCATTTATATGTACTGGTTCTTTGACTCCTTACTGCAGCTATGAGCAAGGTTGTCCCTTAAAACAACCTAGTGAGAATTACTGTGTCCAGTGTCAAAAGAAATGAAAAGTGCACTGCTGCACTGAAAGATGTCTCCTGGAAGAAAATGCAGCTTTAAAGGTGTGGTGAATTTTGGGTTTTAATTAGCTACATGCTCCTTTAAGCACAATTTAAGGATAAATGCTGTAAATACTCAGCAGTCAGCGCACATGAAATCCAGCTTCCACAATTCTCTTGCTGGTGGGTAGTTAAACAAATTGCAGGAGGGCTCACAACTGGCAGGAGGTAGATCTGATTTACTGACTTTTCTAATCCTATGCAGTTATAAAGATGGATGTTTGCTAGGAAAAAAACCCCACCCACTGGCAGTTTTAGTTGCAAGAGCCCAAACCAACATTGGGTTAGAATGGCACATTAGATGACCTTGTCAACAAAAGCTGTTTTTAAACACAAAGCTGGTGCATCTGCGTCACAGCTAGAGAATAAAATTCTTTCCGCTGCATCATACTTATGTGGGCTTCATTTTACCCTTGACCAGTCAAAATCACTGTCACAATACCAAAAGCTTTAGAAAGGCAGGGAGAAAAGCTAATACCGTGATTACTGGAAGCGCAGTTATATCCCTGGGACTAAAGCATACAAAGGCTGTAGTCTGCAAGCCTCAGCTCCAGAACATGCCAGGAAGCTTTGCAAAGCAGAGTGCTTTAATGTCACCCTGCTCGCTGGAGTGTAGTCCTGCCAAAACCAGCTGGTATCCTCTCTCTGTTGCTCTCCAGGGCAGGAGAAGCAAAGAGAAGTTTCCTCAAAGTCTTCTGCCAGCTCCACTGATTTTCTTAACAGTTATTTGCAGATTATGGGTGTTCCCAGGGACCTTCAGATAAATGGAGTTATACAGTCAGTGCTGCAGTGTTGTGCCAAAGTTCACTGTAGATTTGTCAGAGCTCTGGTTTTCTTTCATGTTTGTTTTGTTACTAGAGGGATAATAATCCCTTTTATTCCTTCATTACATCTAGTGTTGTTGAAACAGTGGAGAAAAAAGGTGCAGCTGGATGCATCTTAGCGACATGGATAAAAAGGAATTTAAAAGCAGGAGGAAATAAGCAAGATGGAAAGATCCTAAATATTTAATTTTGCCAAAGACCAGAGGCAATGCTGCAATGGGAACAGAAGCTGCACAGAGCGCTCAGACCTCTTCCCTCACTGGCCTAAGCCAGCATCAGGACATAATCCCCCCAGTCTCGAGATCACATTCTTGTAATGCATGAGCAGCAGCTGCGCCTCTGTCTCCTTGGGGTCTTGAGCCTCTGTGGCAGCAGCAGGAGAAACAAACATCTTTCATTAAGGTCATTTTCATTAGTGAGTTCTGCCTACTCAGGGAGACCTTGTTAATCAGATGCCACAACTCTCCGCCTGCGCCCATGCTGAGTCTGTAGCTGCTTGTTTGCAGATGTATTGCTAAAGCCACAGGAGGGGGAGAAAAATCCCAACAAAACAGGCAAGGCAAGGAGACCTGAGAGTAAACGGTGCTGCAAATGGGACAGAGTATAGTCCACTGCTGGGAGCTGGGGCATAGGTCTGGTGCATGTGGCATGGAGGACACACCTTAGAACAGCACTTGCAGTCTGGGGTTTGATTTACTGCACATTATCTTACTGAGGCCAGCAGCTCCAGCTCTCATGGGGCAGGACAGGGAGAGGGCACTTACCTGCAGCTCTCCCAGCCAGACAGAGACTGCAGTGGAGATGCTGTGCCCAGCTGAACACACTAAAACAAATGGTTTCCATTTTCCTCACACAGGACACAGGCACTTAATTCTTATCACCTACAGGATGGCCACATTTCATTTTCTATACATAAGCTTCCCCTGAACAGCAAGACCATGGAAGCTGCTGGTTCTAGCTTTGACTAACTGCTGCTCAGGCCACTTCTCCCATGCAGGCTGCACCAAACCCTCCATGATCAGCAATCGGGCATTTCATGGGCAAAATGCACAGAAAGGGACAAATCTTCAATAAGAATTGGCAAGAAATAGCAAAAGTACAAGATACTCAATTACATCAGATTTGAATAACCACTGCTTAGAAATATATTTTATTTTCCATTACATTCTACCATAAACCTTTTGGCAAGAATCTTATTAAAACAGCTTTAGCCAAAAATTTGTATCCATGAAAAATTTAACAACCTCTGAAAAAGCATGAAAAATTGGACACTGACTCCTGCCATGGCTGAATAACAGGAACTTTGGATCAGGCTTTGAATGTCCACATTGTGGCAAGCACTCTCATTTTCCCCTTGTGTGCTAATTGCTCGCATTCCTGCACTACCATAAACCCATTTCTTTTGCAATACCCCATCCCATCAATCCACCATGTGAACACAAGAGGGGAAAGGAAGAAAAACAAAAACATCTGCACTACCTTGAGGTTAGAATAGGATCCTATTACATGTGGAAATGGGCATCAGTCCTTGCTTGTCTGGTTTTATGGGCTCAGCCCTCTGAAGTGCTAAATCCCATGGGAATGTGCTCAGAGTACCGAGCACTTGACAGGACTCAGCTCTTGGACTGCTGGGAAAATACCTCCGTGGGAGAGAAAAGTCTTTCCCCATATTTGGGCCAGGACAGAGAATGAAGGTAGCAGTTAAATGGAAGTAATAGTGTTAGCAATACTGCAGAATGGCATGGAAGGGAAAAACAAGTTGGGAAAGAAGAGCAAAGGTGATGAAGCAATTCAGCCCCGACTGTACCTGTGGTGGCACATGGCAAAGCCTTTTTTCCACAGGACTCAATTTATCCTCAAGGTTTCAGTGCCAGCAAACTTTATGCCTGCAGGCTGTGTGAGTACCTCTGTTGCTTTAAATGCAACATGCAGGCAGTAATGAATACTAGGAAGAGCAATTAATATTAGGGAAAAATTCTTTACTGTGAGGGTGGTGAGACACTGGCACAGGTTGCCCAGAGAAGCTGTGGATGACCCATCCATGGAATGCTCAAGGCCAGGCTGGATGGGGCTCTGAGCATCCTGGTCTGCTGGTAGGTGTCCCTGCCCATGGCACGGGGTTAGAACTGGACAATCTTTAATGTCCCTTCCAACCCAAGCCATTCTATGATCCTGTTAATAAGGGCTACAGTAACACAGTTCCCACATGCGGTTCTGCTCAGTGGAGGCTCCAGGCACACCCTCATTCCCTGCCCACTGCTGCTGGACATAAACTGGCTGTGGGGCTGGGCACAGCCCTCACTGTGCCAGGCACTGAGGCAATGGCAGGTGAGACCCTGCTGCTCCTGGCCACTGCTCGGGGCCCCGCAGCAGCAGAGTGAGTTATTCTCCCTCTGCAGGCTGCGAGCATTGCTCCAGGCCTGCACATCCTGAGAGCTCTTCCCTGATGGAGGAGATGTACCTCAGCTTGTGCACCTGAACACATCTCTCACAGTGATTTCAGTTCACCCAAAGTGAACCTCTGCTCTCGGGAACGCGCAGAAAAAAAGTCCAGGTCCCTACCAATGTTAAATCTTGATTTTTCCATTTCATACCACCATTTCATGAACTTTACATGATCAAAATGGTTGCTTCCACTATCAAATTCTTTCTCTAAAAGGCCTGATGACTGTTGCTTTCAAACTTTCTCTTGTTCTCTTTTGAGCTTGTCTTAAGATGCAGAGTGGGGGATAAAAAAAGAAGCTATAAATGATCGGAAAATAACCAGAGAAATCACATGTATTTTCTAATCAAGAGACAGGTACAGCTTTAATCCAGCTGAGATCAGACACGTTCCCAACAGCGCGGGTTCAGCCGCCTCCACTCGCCACGCACACCCTTCCCACTGGGTCTGCACTAGCTGCAGATTCCAACACTAAATATGCTGATTTACCATGGCTCTGTTAAAAGTTCTACCCCAAATTATATCACCACATTTAAAACCAATTTTCTGTGCCTTTCTCTAAAACAGGGGCTGTAAGAGGGAGAGCAAGAGAAAGCTGCCTTTGACACGCTTTCCTCTTTTCTACTCCAACATTTCCTGACTGCAAACCAGCAGACACCAAAATAGCTCAGACATAAATTGGGTGGGGGCCCTTAGCCACAGGCCAACTATGCAGTCTTTGAATCTGCAGCACACTCACACTCTGTGTGCTACCAGAGACTCCTGCAGCACTGGAGGGGCCTGCCCTGTTTGAAAACAGAAACCACATTCCTAAGCCTGAGCAGTCAGGGCTTATCTGCAGGGGGAATTGCTGAGGAAGGGTCATACCCTGACAGCCCCAGGGCCTTTCAGGGAAGGCAGCAGGTTCTGCCCGGGGAGATGGGGGGTCAGACAAAACATTCATTTCTGCTGAGCTCAGTTTTGCCATTCCTGCCCTGTCCCGAACGGAAGCACAACGGGTATACTGAAGGAATTAATGGTGGAGGCAGCCAGAAAAGTCACCTTTCCTCTTCCAAAAGCATCTGCACCTTGGACTCTTTGGCAGCTGTGCAGAGCAGCCTATCTGCCACCCACATTACACAAAAGGTGCAGAGCCTTTTGTAGTGTGCAGACTCCTCTAGACAAAGCATGCAAGCAACAGTGATATAGATATGTGCAATTGAAATGTCACAATTTATTCCTAAAGTAACAATTACAGCTTAGGCAAACTGCACCAGTGCTGTAATAGCACTAAGGTGCCCTGTTGGTTTTTGTCAGGGCTTGACTGCATGATTTTCTAATAAGAATCTAATAAATCCTGTAAATTACTGAGGAATTACATAATGGTTTATGTTAGAGACTTATTTTCTCATGCTCTATGCTGCAGAAAAACAATGTCATACTGTATGACCACACAAAAAATATTATAAGGGAAAATACAATTATTTATATGATTATACCATTGTTATCAGTATATATAGTATATTGTGCTGTAAGTAAAAGCTATCTGTAAATAAATATACTAAATAGAGTCTGCTGAAGGCAATGCAAGGACTTTTATTAACTTCAGTAGATTTAAAATCAGGATCATCTGCTGTAGTGAGAAAGTTTTCCAGAACACATTAAGCACTTAGGACCACAAGTTTCAACCAGAGTACATGCCTCATACTTTCCTATATCCCACTCACATATTCCTACAAATGTTTTACTTGTAACTCAGAATTTTTTAAAGACAACAGGAAAAAAAAAAAGGAAATATTGTTACCCATCTTTCTCGGTGGCTCATATTTGCTCTACAGGAGACCAACATGCTGCATCTAGCTGCAGTCTTTAAGATGCCATGCACAACAGTGGCAGTGAAGGACACAGCACTCCATGCAGCACAGCTGTTTTCCAACAGAAGACACCCATAAACCTCTGTTAAAGCAAGGAAAGGCAACCTAGCACTGGGTTATAAATCCATACTGGCCATGGAAAGCACATTGCCACAGGGGCTCCAGTATGCCAAAAGTGACATTCTGACACTGCAGACCAAACCCACGCTCATGCCAACGTCACCTCGAGAAAGCAAATCACAAAGTACCTTCAGAATCAACCGCCGTCGGTAAACTCTCGTAGTAATTCTCTGCTCTTCACCTGAGCTTGAATCACTCTCAATCTCACTGTCACTGTCACTACATTCCTAATAAATGCAGTTTTAGTACACTTGAACAGCACGTTTGCAAGACAGAACATGCTGATCAGGACTAGGAGAAGAAAACAGAGGTTATCACGGACAGTGCTTTCCCTGTCTCTGTTATGTACGTACTGACTCGCAGTTTCACTGCTGAAGTACATGATGGGAGGAGGCCTTTTTGCTCCTTGGCATGCTGTAACCTGATAATTACACCAGCTACGGAATATCTCAGCAGCTCTCAAGTCTCAGAAAATGCTATTTGGAATGCATCTGACCTTTGAAATTTCAAAACCTTACGTAATTCTTTTAAATTTTATGCATAAACCCCCTAAACCTTGTCATAGCTCATTGATTTTTTTATCTCCTAAAAATTATTCTTTCAAACAAGTTTTATGGATTCACAAGGTATGGGGAGTAAATTTCCTAATTAAAAAAAAAGAAGACAGTCACACAGAAAGATTCAGTGTAGCACCTCCACACAGAACACTACAAAAAGGCCTTCTGAAGAACTTCTCCATGTAAATGGCTTTCCTGCTCAGTATTTATCTGCTTTTATAAGTGGCAAAACTGCAGTGTGAAGCACAATTGTTCTGCATTTTTCCAAGAAGGGAGCTGTTAGAGCTCAGCTCGATGGGCACAGCCTGGTGCTGACAGGTATCACAGCTCCACACAGGTGTTACTCTGTCCTGGCACCCTCTGCCAGCCCCGGTGCTTTCGCCTCCAACATCCAAGGAGCTCAGCTTTGGGGCTGAGCAGCTCTGTGTGCACATGCTGGACAAAGGGCTTCCCACCTCTGTGTGTGACAGATGTAGGGCACAGTCCCTCTCCCCATGATATTCAGCTGAACCCTTTTCTGAACAGAGAAAATTTGAAAATTTTCTCCATGTTTTACTCAATGACAGCCCCAAACTGGTTTTAAAATCATGGATAGTGGATATTGTGAACTGCATATCTATTTCTCTTTCTGAATATGGCCCAAGACATCCTAAACAAGAAGCAATTCTCAGAAATTATGTGCAAAATAAGAGTGGGCATAGGTGGGTGGAGGAGAAAAAGAACTATATAACAAAAAGCATTTAGGACAAGATGACAGAATTCATCTGCAGTCCTCTGGCACTAGTCAAATATAGATACAAAAAATTATAAGCCAATCCTCTCCTGAAGAAGTAACAAGAAAGCAGAAGATTTCCAGAGGGCATGAAAGCTTTAGAGGAGGAGTTATTTTTAATAAACAGCTTTAAGTGGTTTATTTGTGATGGAATTGTGACACTGAGAGTCACCTTGACCATGTGCTGGACGTCATCCTCTTTGGAACAACAGAGCAACTGTGCTGTGTTCTTCTCATTTAAAAAGATCACTGGAATCTGATGCTTGAGCATTTGTAGAGAATTATATGACCTACACCGTTACTGCAATGCTTTTGTAAATGTTTATGTGGACTTGGAATGAGGCCAAGGATGTGTTTCATCCACGTCACCAGGCGTCAGACCAGTACCAGTCTGAGTTTCATCTCTTGGTGCAAACTCTGTGCCAAAACACTGCTGCAGCCCTTTTCCTGCAGATGGGTGACTATTGCTTCCTGGCTCTTTCCAAATGGGTCACAGATAAAAATATCTTACTTTGGCAAGTAGTTTTAGTTTGTTCCCACTTTCTCTCCACAGAAGTAAATCTGTTTCTTCCATACTGTTCTCTTGATGGAGCACTTCTGAAGAGTGCCTTGCAGAAAGACTGCAGTTGAAATTTTCTTTCTGTTTTCATGATAGCATATGAAGTGTCTCACCATGAATTGGACTGCATTAGTAATTAAACTTATTGAATTCAAATTAGATTAGAATGCATTACTGAAGAAATATCAACAAGATAATAGAAACAGTTCATGTCATTCTAACAGATGCTAGCTTCTAACAGGCTTTGTGAGAGACCCACATTTTGAAATGACATTATTTTCTGATACCAGTTTATTCAAAGATCATGCCTATAAAAAGACTTGTTATTTAGTAAATAAGATTATCAGCCTTTACCAATAAAGCAAAGCAGTGCAGAGAGCACACCTAAGAAAAGCACTTGCTTATTCTTCTCAATCCAGATGGGATATCCAACAGTAAAGAGCACACAAAAGTGGGTGACAACTTCTCTTCCCACTGATGGGAGTGCAGAGGGGGAAGTGCAGCATGTCAGCACACCCCCAGCACATTACAGTGTGCATCTACACTCCTGCATTTAATCAGAGCATGGCACCACCAGACTGAGGTCTGCCCCAAAGCCTACAAACACTGAGGAACGCTGCCATCTGCCTTTAACTGCCTTTGAAGAAGGCAAAGGCTTTTACATTTTTTAAGTATTCCAGTAATTAGCAAACATTAGGAAAGATTTTAATGTGTCACGAACTAATAACAAGATAATAACAATCATATGCTGCATAACTGCTGAAACTGATTATGTTACCATCTAATAAAAGAATTCTTGGTTGTGTAATTGAAAGAATAGCTTTAAACGAACTAATTTAAACCTGAATGATTTACTGCAGCCCACCACAGCCAACATTTTTATTGTGCTACAATAAAAAAAAATCTATATCATGTAGAAACAATTCTACTGAAATATCTTGCTTCCGAAAGTTAAAATCTCCTCCTGCATTACACCCAAGAAAGGACAATCTCAGCAGAGAGAGGAATGTAGAAGAAACTCTGCAATTCCCCTTTTCAGCCTGGTTCCCTGCTGGCCCTGAGGTTTATTCTGTGGCACTGCTGGGGTGTGAGGTGCACACAGCTATTGGACAAGCCATTCTTTGAGTCAACTTTCCTTCTAAGCTTCTGGTAAATAAATAGAAGCAACTGAGAAAGCTATCAAAATTTTTATTTTCAGAAAGCAACTTATAACTGGGGTTCTGCAGTTAAGGGTGTACAAGTCAGGCAAGGTAGAAAGGAAGGGAAGCCCCTCAGCAGCATTTTAAAGAGAAAGAACCACTACCTGGAAAAATGATTTACATATTTAGAAGTCTTGATTTGTCTTGGCTGGAAGGACTCTGAAATTGGGATGAGCAAGGCCATGAAAAAAAATATAAGGATGAGGTTAAATATCACCCAAAATAAATTTTTCTGCAAATTAACAGAGTGAAAAAAAATGCAGGTAGTTTTGGGGAAAAAGAGCAGGACAGAGCTTGAAGGGTCCCTATATTTCTTTGTTCCTATCATTTGCTTCAATGTCACAGGAAGAGTGGGAAACCAGTGGCAACACCTTAGTGGGAACAGATGGAGGACAGCTGAGCTGTTTGGCACTGTTTGCATAGGTGGTATGTCATGGCAGGGAAGGGGCTGCTCCCCAGCAATGCAGGACAGTGCTCCCAGAAGCTGCTCTAACCTTTTCCAGGGCTCAGGGCCAGGCAGGGAGGGGATTATGCAGCCCTTCTTGGCTCCCCTGCCAATCCTGACTCCACCCCATTCTATTCACAACACAAATAAAAATTTCCAGTATTTTTCTCAATTCTATTTTTCTAAATTCAGTAATAAACTGAAAAGGCATAAAGAAGGATAAGAAAAAAACCCCTAACCCTGTCACAAACAACATTACAAGTCTCACAAAAAAATTTGTCAACCAATATGTCAAGCAACAGGGACTCCTCACACTGCTAATTATTACAGGACATACTGTACCTTCTGTTCAGACATTACTGCTCCCTCCTCCTCCTGGATGCTTGCTCTTGGCTTGCCATCCTCAGAAGTACTCCAGCCCATCTTCTTCACACTGACAGGCACAGATGTTTTGCTGCCTTCTGTTGTCGGCTTGCTGGTCTCTTCCAAAGATTTCTGATATGCTGTTGATGATAACGTTTGCTCATCAGTACCAGTTGAGATCTGGGACTTTGTTTTCAGGGCTTCTTTGTCACTGTGTTTTCCCACATCATTTAAAGCTTCCTGGATGTAGGATTTAGTTTTTGCCTCTGATGTGGACTCGGATAGGCTTCCATTTGTTTCTGGCTTCCCTTCTCCTTTGACATATGAGGTAACAGAATCCCGACATTGGTCCGAACTACAAGAAAAAGAGAAAGGAACAGACAGCTGTTCAGGGCTTAAATCACAGGCAGAAGGGCAAAGCACCAAGCCTCTTACTGAGCCTTCAGTCTGAGCCCATACATTTCACACAGAGAAAAGTAAAATTTTAGATTCCACTTGCAGACATCAATCTATTTAATAACCTTGTCTTCTGCATCATGGCATCATTTCAGAAGCAATGAAAACACGGTGGACACTGGAAACAAGGCCAAATGTTTTATGTTAATCTCCTTCCACTTGGTGGAGGGGAGTAAAAAGAGAAAAAAAATACACAAAACCTACCAGTTCTCTTGTATAATCATGAGCTAAAGCCTCAAGGCACTTATTTCTAAACTGCTCTCTAATCAAAAAGGTGATGAAAGTATCTGGTACCATGCAATTACCAGTTATTTTTCCACCAAAATATAATATCTGTACTCCAGATAGGTCTTGCCTTTTAAAAAAATCTGCAAATAAGTCCTTAGATACTGCAGAGTCTCAATAAGATGCAGAGCCGAAGGCAAGGAAGGTTATGAAAACATAGAAAGCTGACCAGAATTTTGTGTCAGATTACCTATGGAGAGGTTTCACCCGCACTTCTGATAACAGTTTTCTTCTCCTTTGTATTTTTGCTCACTTCCTGTTAAAAACTATGACTGTGTAATGCTGACATATGAAAATATGCCAGCTGTTTGCTGGCAAAACTCTTACAAAATATAGCAAAGCGAATTCATCTAGCTAGAAATTGATATCTTCTTAAGGAAGCCCTTAAGCACTTAGGACCACAAGTTTCAACCAGAGTACGTGCCTCATACTTTCCTATATCCCACTCATATATTCCTACAAATGTTTTACTTCCAGAAGTGATCTATTTCAATAATTTAACACAATATAAAATGCAGAATAACAACACTTGCTTAACAACAGGAATCACATCCGTAGTACTTCAAGTGCTTTACAGTATTGAAAGACAATGAATTTGCTGAAATTAATGACCAAATTCCCACTGGACTTGATAAGAGAGCATCTAATGCTACCTTGAACCTTAAAACATCCTGAGTCAAAGATGCAGAGGATGTAAACTGCTGACAGACAAATGATCACTGTGCAGATAATCATTCTGTGCTGATTTATAGCTCCTGCAGACCTGGCTCCTTCAATTAGTGATCACAGGAACCCTTTGCCCAGCGGGCAACAGCAGGGCTGAACGGGACCACACGTATTGTCAGTGTTGAAAGCTTGAGGAGCTCCAAGGGCAGGCTGGGAAAGCTTGTACAAGAGAAATGGACTGAGGATAAATATATAGAAAGCATCCCTCTCAGCAGGTCATTATGTCACAGACAAGTGGAGCTTGGGAGAGTGCAGCACATAGATCCCCTCCCCTTCCTCTGCAGTCACTGCTGGGAGACAACACACAGGACTAGGTGGGTTTGGTATCACCATCCTTACCTTCTTATGCCTCGTAACTCGTCTTTTAAAAAGCCTAGTAAATTAGCATGACATGATATGCTTGAAGTAAGTGCTATAAAAAATGACAATTCAAAAATTGGCTTATGGGAGAAGTAACAATTATTTGAGGGAAGGCAAAGAGATACAAATGGAAAGGATGACTGCTATAAAGGTGCTCAAAAATAAGAGTAATGCAGTATCCTGGTTTCAGATAATGTTCTTGATTCCAGCTACACCTATGCACCACTGAGATGAATTAAAAATAGAAATACACAAGATAAAGAATGTGAAAAGAAAAATTACCTGCTAAAGATAATATGAAATACTTCTCAAATGCCTATATTGAGAATGAAACCTGATAAATACACATTTTTAAAGACAAATATATCTGAGGCCAAATCAAGATTTTCTTTTAAATGTGTATATAAGCACACAGACACGTTCTCACAGAGCAGAGAGCAGCAGCCCGTGCAGTGCTGCTGGCGGCCGAGGCAGCGCGGGCAGCCTGCTGACAGGCGCGCTGCAGCGCAGGGTGCTCACCTCTCGTCCAAGCGATCCAGCAGGCTGCCGCCTATCCTGCGTCCCGACGTCGGAGCCTCGGAGACGCTGGAGGAGTCAGGCTGCCAACCTGTAATTGAAGACATTTCGCGTTCTGCTTGTTGAACACCTTTAAGAATTGACCACACTCTTTCTTCCGTCATCTCCTCAGACTCAGCTCCTTCTTCCAGATGAATGTCCTCAAACAGAGACTTAAACTTTTCTGCCGTCATCTCCTCATCAGTACCAGACTTTTCTCTCTCAGGCTGTTCAGTCCTCACTCCTCTTTTACTAGTCTCTTCGCTCTGCCTTTGTTTAGCATCTTTGGATATCCCGCCATAACTACCGAGATACCGCGGAAAATCTTTAAGGTCCACTTCCTCCAACTGGCTCTCGCCTACGGAAATATCTTTAGGTGTTCCTTCTCTAGGCACTGAGAAATCAACTCTGCTGTCATCCAGTGAAGTGTCCTCTTCAGTCACCACTGGCGGTGCTGCTGCTGTACCATCTACGTGTCCCTGGGAGGTCACTAACACGTCACTCAGTCTACTGGGAGTTCTAAGGGGTGACTCTAGGCTAGAGGTGTCGCTAAGGAAATCGTCCTGGTGCAAAGGGGTGGGCGGCACGAAGCGCAACCCAGTGGGAGTCTCCAGTTCCACTTGAATGGAGGGGTAACCTAAGGAAGACAGCACATTTGGACTGACTGGGATGAAACGTGGAGCAACAAATAAGCAAATGCCAAATGATTCATGAGTTACATAAAGTATGAAACATATAAGGAGGTGCAGGTGTATAAGAACCAATGCAGTTCTGATAGATTTTGTTACTTTGTCCTAAAGAAATGGAACAAAGAATGAGTACTGCCAGTGAATATTACAGTGAAGCCAGTACTTCTGACTATTTTTTAATAGTCTGCAAAGTTTTCAGCAATTGCTTGTGCAGCCATTTTAAACGTTTTCAAGCTAGAGCGGATTGTCTTATGGGCATGCAATAAATCAAATGTGGACAAGGGTGGTTGTCCCTTCACACACAAGACAATCTCTTGCAGTCATATTGTGTAAATCTTTATTTCCAAGTTTTTATTTATTTTTTTTTTAATTTGGAAGTTTAACGAACAGATTTTAAAGACAGCAGTAGATCATAACATAGGACAGCCACTTTTTTATCAGTAGGTGTTCTTTCTAAAACAGGTCCACATTTTTAATATGCTTTTATATAAAAATACACAATACCAGAAATACAGTGTTACTAGCATATACCTCCAGTTTAACCACAGAGTACAAGAATGGACTAGTTGAAGAATGAAGAATAGAAATGGATCCTAATGAGGATACTAAAAGATAGTAGATCTAAGTACACAGCAGGATAAAAAAAACTAAAGTAAGGAAGTTAACAAAGGGATAAAAGGACAAACAAGGGAGAGCTATATGAATATTTCAGGTACAGTGAAGTTATTCGGGTGAGAGGACTGTGGTGAGTAAGGAGATCTTGGTGATCTTGAAGATTGAGGTGATCTTGGTGACATTGGTACAATCAGATACACTGATCAAATAAAGAGAAAAGAAAAATTGATGAAAACATAAAAAGAAAAAAACACACAAAAGGATTAAACTGAAAACACACATAAAAAATGGCAACAAAACCTTAAGTTCGCATTCTGGCAAATGAGCTTGGGCAACCTAGGAAAGGAAAAAACACATGCTGTGGGGTTAACTGGACATTGTGCTGCCTGCAAGGGGAGGTGCATCAACAGGGCTTGGGGCTTTGTTTCCTGAACCAGCCGAGAGAAAGACAAAGGAGGTCTGGTCTTGGTGAGGAAAGGAAGCTTGAGGAAGGTTCAGAGAAGAGGAGAGACACAAAGCAGCTGCAGAGAAGCGCTTTTTTCATAAAAACATTGATGCTACTATCAAAAGGCTCAAGCAACATTTCAAGAGCAACTTTCTTAAAATGTCAACAGAAAACTATTTCTGTAGTGCAATGATTCAATGACCAGCAATGCTGCTCAATAATGGAGGTACACTGAGCTCATATGCTCTGAAGAAAAAAAAAAATCTTACTAAAATACAGAGAAAGCCAAAACATAATTGAACAAATTACAAAAACCAAAAGAAATGCTACTTACAAAAAAAAAATCTTATTTAAGGAGCTATTTATAATACAAGCAAATAAAATCAAAGTAATAATCCAGTGCCTGTTATCTAACATTTGAAACAAGAAAAAGTCAACATTTAGCATCTTCAATATGCTGATAAATAATAAGCACTTTCATGGAAATTTTGTTTTACAAGGAGAATTTCATTTTTGCTTTTAATCTGACACAAATTTAACCTGCACAGTTCTGCTTTCAGTTGATACAGCTTCCATGAGGAAATTATTATACAACTTTACCCATTAGCAGACTGAAAAATACATTCACTCATGCACTAAAAAAATTTTTCTTATTTTTCTACTGCCATTGGAGAAATGGTCTAAGTGAAAATCATAAAGCAATCGATGTCCACAGGTCTCAAAGAGGCTTGGTAGTAAATTGCACATTAATTTATTCCATGCAAATACTATGCACTTTTTTCCCCTTGTTCTTCCTTTAGGAATTTTTACTACTACATATCTAGACAAGAAGCCAAAGAATACACATATTTCCAGGTCAATTGTCAAGCATTAAATACCAAGTACATAAAAAATTGACATGGGCAAGCCTCAAAGGACAACTGTTGCAGAAGAAAAGGTTGGTCCTGTCAAGTGACATTGAGGCTGGTGGGAACCAGTGTTTACTCAGGCACACATTTGTGGGACTCTGAGCTTATTATCTGAGATATTAATGTGCAAGCTGCATACCCCCATAAATGACTATGCAGGACTTGAAGGTGTACTAAGGAGGTTTGCTGATGATAGGAAACTGGGAGCAGCTGTGGACACCTCCAAGGCAGGGAGGGCTGGGCAATCACCAGCCATGCAAGTTTAACAAAGACAAGTGCTGAGTTCTGCACCTGGCATGGGGCAACCCCGGCTGTGTGTACAGGCTGGGGAATGAGAGGCTGGAGAGCNGAGGCTGGAGAGCAGCCCCGTGGAAAGGGACCTGGGGGCCCTGGGAAGTTGGGAAGTTGAACATGAGTCAGCAGGAAGCTATGTCAGGGGAGGTTTAGGCTGGATATTGGGAAGAGGTTTTTCACCCAGAGGGCGGTCAGGCACTGGAACAGAGAGGTGGTCACAGCACCAAGCCTGCCAGAGTTCAAGATGTGTTTGGACAACGCTCTCAGCACATTCTTGGGGCTGTCCTGTGCAGGGCCAGGAGCTGGACTCGATGATCTTCATAGGTCCCTTCCAGCTGAGGATATTCTATGATTCTATTACATCATGCTTTAGGAGAAGAAAACCCCCTTACACATTTTAAATTATTGTTCCTGTAGAACTTACAATCTTTCTTAAAGTCTAGTTTACACAACATTATTGTATTATTGGACATGTCACTGAATGAAATATGACTACAGAATTCAATTACCATCAATGGGATCATGAAATACGTTATTTTCATCTGCAAAACTTCTGGTGCCTGAAATATTTCCATAATCAAATATTGGTCCTTCCAACAGGGTCACGATATCTATTCGATTAATTTTTGTCAATACAGAAGTTAAGGCATCAGCTGAAAAAAAAAATAAAACACATCAGAAAAAGGTTCAGCATTGCAGAACTGTGTGATCATTTTTCTCAATTACATTCACAGTGCATTACTTACAAATTGCTGGCATGTCCCAATGCCTTTGGGTCTAGCAAACCCCAGCATTTGTCTGAGCAGTCATTCAGCTGCCTACTTATTCAAGATACACATCTATTAAGAGTATACACTTTCTCCAAGTATAATTATATTACAACACAAAAGGCAAAAAGAATAAGGTCAGATAGTTCTTAAAGAACATATTTACTTACTACTGATACAAAATATCCTTTTACTGGAGTGTAAAGGGAGTGTAAAAATCCTTTTACCATCCTGTTTTGAGGCAGAATAGGCAGTCATGTAGGTAATAATGCATATAAGGCTATTCATGCAGTACATAAAGAAATCTCATTTACAATAATCCTGTTGTGAGAACACAGTAATACTGGAAACCACTTACACAGTAAAAGAGATCAAAGGAGACTCAAATGGTGTGTAGGAGTGTGTGGATCAGAGAAGGGTAATGAACACCATTGAGACCACACAAAAATCAACCCCTCTCTTTCAGTTTCAGCAATTCAAGTGAAATGTACAGATAAACCCAGAATCATCAGCACAGAAGCAGTGTCCCCATCACTCCTCATAGGAAGAAGTTGAGTCTTTTCCTATGACCTGCAATACTGTCAGACTACCTAAATTTTCCAGGCAGTCATTTCCATGTTAAGCCTTCCTTGCTATAGGAAAGTTTTGCCTATTATTTTCTTTACTGGAGCTCAAGTTCATTACCTGTCCCATCAATTATGGATGTGGAGAACAGATCATTTCCTTCTGCATATATAGTGAATAAAAATGACATATTTCTGACTCCTGGTAAAAATGTAACTGAAACTTCTTTTTTCATTGATGGTTTGTGAAGGACATTCATAATGTTTTCTTCAACTTGGCAACAGATGAAATGGGCTATAACTTATAAACAACAAAAGTAACTACTTGAACTTACTTGTAGCATTTTTCCCATCTCTGGTAACCCATTTTTTTAATAACATGAAGCTTTGAGCAATAAGAGAATTTGGGTTTTCTACTCGGATTTGATTTATTTCATCCACAGAAAAATTCAGTTCTCTTGCCAGTTCTATAAAGACAAAAAAAGCAAGCGAGAAAAGAAAACAAACCCAAAAACACCAAAGAAAGCACAAATCCCTCAATTGTCTTGTCAAGCTTAAAAATACTAACTTTCATAGGTCACAGAGACATCAACAACACTGCCTGACACAAACTCCACAGATAACAATGAACATGGCATTATATCCCCATACTTTAATTTCCTAAGACATCATTTTCAATTTCAATCATCTCTGGGAGCAATTATCACACTTCTACTCAGTAAGCCACTTAAACCTGATGAAAAAGCCCTCCCTGGAGGTTGCCTCATCACTGCTAATTTATAAACTCTGTTAATTTCCTCTGATTGTTATTCCCCTGGGAGCACCCTGTGCAGCTCAGCACTGGTGCTGTCGTCACCTGAGCCCTGGCAGAGCTGGCTGCTGCAGCTGAGAGCCCAGGAAGGACAGCTCTGCCCACCAACATTGGGGGCTACAGGTGGGCAGAGCCTCCAGCAGCGACTTGCTGGGCTCCCTGCAACCAGGGCTTGTGGAAAACTGCTCTCCAGAGACAGGGAACACCTCAGAGGCAGCCCTGAGCCCAGGCTGGTAGAGCCTCTCAGCTCCTTGGGAGAGCTTCCTGAGAGGAAAACCATTTAGCTATTTTTTCTGAGTTTCTCTTTGATTTATTGGAAGATGAAGGAATAATTTCCTATTAGGCATCTTTGCCCAGAAATACATTGCACGTTTTGGGTAGCAGGTCTGGCTGTGAATTTGGGAGAGCCTGATGCAGTCTTGCTGCATCTTTTGGTAAAAGAATACCTAAAAATACAATAGCAAAGACTGATTTCAATATTAAAGCAGAAAAGCTTACCTGTCCAGCTAAGTCCTAGGTGATCAGCTACAATTGCCATCCTTATATCTGTCCGTTCACATGGACTCTGTGGACCTGTGATTTACAATTTCTCAATTAAAAAGGTTTTGCACAGAAAACCACAATACTGGATAATAGTTTATTATAAATAATAGCTTTAATTTACTAAGTTGACAGTGCTTATATTGTTTACTAGAATGGTTGTGTGACCTAATAACCTACAAAACAAAATTTTTTCACAGCTTTTAGATTTTCACCTGTGTAAAGCCAAAATGTAAAACTACATGATGTCGTGTAATGAAACCAAACATGCTGACAATCTAGCTGTTAGACTGTAGACAAGTTGTTCAATTACTGGTGAAAACCACCAAGGCCAGATTATTGTCTATTTTCTCTACTTTGACAGAACAAATATACTGTCACAAAAGACATCTTTCAATTTCTGAGTTACATCAATTTCTGAGTTACATGAATGTCTTTGGCATGCTTCACTAGCTTTCTACAGTACAGAATTTGTTTGAAGGAAGAAAAAAGAGAATAAGACAGCACATACAGATGACAATGACAGAATGAAAACTACAGTTAAGTCACTCCACAGGCAATCACAACAGTTCATGCACTAGGATCAACAAGTTGAAAGTTTTACAAACTAGGCTTGATCTCCACGAGGTGAGCCATGAGAGCTCCAGAAACCTGACTGCCTTCATTCTCACCAGTCCTCTTACTCCTCCTCCTCTCACTGTCGGCCTTTTCAATCTTTGATTTTATAGATGCTGCCTCTGTTCTCATGTCTCTAGCAGACTTCGGTGTAATGGAAGGCAGGTAAACTTGAGTAGCTTCTGATAAGGATGTGTTCCTTGATGTACTGTCTTCTTCATCATCAGAGACCTCTGACTGCATCTTTTTCTCTTCATCAGAAAGACGATCCACAAGCTTTAATGTCTCACCACTAATTCCCTTAAAATATTCAATAGAATGTTTACATACCTCCCTAAGCTGGTTTTTCTTTACTTTAACTGTTGTCATGGTGACGGAGGTAGATCTTACCTTTACTGGTAATTTAGAAGGAAGTTGTTTTGGTTTTTCTTTCTCTACCTGCTCTTGTTTTGGCAGGGCTGGAGTTCTTCTAGCTAGATTAGTCCTATGTGTGTTTTTTACAGGAATCCTAGACCTTGCTTCTAGACAGGGAGAAGAATTATTTTGTTTTGCTTTGTCAGGCTTACTAGCCTCTTTCGCTTTACTCCCTGTATTGCTTTGGAGATTATTTTGGGAAAAGACTTGTTTTACTGAGCTGGCCTTTACAGGAAGCTTTGATTTTCCTCTAGCTCCTACCAACTCTGTTGACTTTTGCTGCTCTCCGTGTGGTTTTTGCTTATCTCTTACTCTGTGTCCTTGTGTTGTCCCTGTACCTTTTCCTGAAGTGCTTTTCGCTTGATTAGCTTTCTGGAGGGAACATTTCGGTTCCAAATGTTCTTTTAGCACTACATTACAGGTAATATCATCTGTAGGGACAGCAGATGAATCCAAATTGTTGTTGTTATTAAAATTATCTTTTGGAAAATCAGTGTTTTCTGTTTGCCTACAGCTTGTCTGGCTAGAAGCTGAACTCGCAATCACTGCTACAGTTTCATTTTCTAATCCCTCACCACTTGGCATCACAGCTTCTATCTTATCTGTCACTTCGCCAGGGCCATCTTTCTTCAGAGTCATGGTGGAAGCAGAAATTCCCATTTTAATTGGTGTGCGCAATTTGGGATCAACTTTGGAAGCGTTTACTGCTGCCGATGATTTCTCCAGTGAGTTACTACCAAGTGTTTGTTCCATGCAATCTCCACTGGCCTGGATGCCGGGCTTATTTTCAACTGCTGTTGTTTCTACTGGTCTCTCTAGGTTTGTTTCTACAGTGCTGTCCCCTGCCTGTGGCTGTGTGATGGCAGTGACTGTACTTTTATCCCCTTCCCCCTTGTCCCCTGACTTCCCTTCAGAAGTATGCTCACCAATCTGAAAAAATTGGAGTCTTTCTTCAACAAAATCCCTCTTGCTCATGTCAATTGCACCACTGCGAGTCATCTCAAACATCTTCCCCTCATGAAATGGGAAGGGGTTGGGCTCGCTAGTTGGCGTACTCTCATCTGTTGGAGTTCTGGCTGGTGTTGTGTCAGGTGTTGTTGCTTGAGATCTGTCTTCCACTGCCAGACCAAATGGCTTAGCCTCATCATCCCTTGATTTAGTCTCAAACACTTCATCGTCACCTCGGTTATTCGACCACGGGTCAAAATCTAGACTCTTGGTGGCCACAGTTTTGAAAGGTGTTGCGAACTCTTCGTCTACTTTGTAACTGAAATACGAGTCAGGAAATACAGTCCTGTCAGGGTGTCTGCCTTCCAAAGAGAAGAACTGTGCCCCTGACTTCTTATCGCTCTTATCTCCAGCTTTGTCAGAAGATGGACCTTTTGAAGGTGTCTTGTCTTCTTCAGGGCCTACCTTGCCTTCCTCCTCAATGACTTCAAGCTTACTCTGGCTAAAGCAGCGATCAGTCTGCTTTAGAATGCCTTCTGTAGTCCATACGTCCTTTTTGGTTTCAACTGCCGGACCTGCAAGTTTAGAATCACTCTCAGTTAAACCATCATCTTCATCTTGCAAATCATAACCGTCAAGAGAGTCAATCTCTGTCGCATCGGTATCATGGGAGAATTCTGCAGTGGTTGCTATGGAACACTCTGTGACAGACTGGTCATTGTTACTCCCATTTTGCACTACATCATTCTGGGGTGAATCAAGCCCAGTGTCAAACTCATTGGGTTTCCCAGAAGTGGGATGTCCTAACTCTTTCTGTTTCTCAATCTTTTCAGGGGCTTTGGGTTTTGAGGTTTCTTTCTGGTCATCTTCCAGCTCTTTCAGTTTGAACGTATACTTTTTAAGCGGAACGGGTTGATAGAGGGATTCATCATCACTGGAGTCACTGACATCTGCTCCCGGTGGTATAGGAGAAGGTGGCTGTACTCTGATGACAGGTTCAGCCAGTTGGCACTTGTCATGTTCATCTTGCAAGTTCACTTCAGTCATCTCCATTTCACTCTCAGTGGAATAATGAGGCTTCTTTTCTGATTCGCCTTGATCTGCATCCAGTGGTGGAGGAGGAGGGAATTCGATATAGGCAACTCTGTTACCTTTGGGTCTTTTGTTAGAGTCCTTATTTATTAGGTTAGGTAATGTTTTGTCAATCTGTGGTTCCTCAACCTCTGCCTGTTTCACAGATGTTGACTTAGCCTCTGCTTCCTCCTCTGACTCCTCAGACACCTCAGGTATAGGGCTGGGCTTGCCTGGGATATAAGCTATTAGTGAGTCAGGTGTTTTAGATGTAAACTCATAACTCACTTCCTCTGAACTCGGTGTTTCTGGCGTTAAAGGGCTTTTACCAGAGCTGTCTATAAAGGACACTTGTTCTAGCGTGTCATCTTCTGGACTACCTTGTGGAGAAGGAGGTTGTTTTTGCTGCCTAGCTGTGTAAAATGTCCCCCTCGTCTCTTGTACTGTCTTACTTTCCTGACTGACAATTTTTTTAATACTTCCTTGTTGCACCTCTTTCTCATATTGCTTTCCTACTTGAACGAAACTGACATAAACAGGTAAGGTCTTAATTTCTTTTACTCCCTCAGTGCTCACTAGTGGTGCAACTTTATTCAAGTAATCACTGGCACCGGGGTCAACTACATCACTTGAAGGAAATTCCTTTCCTGGACTACATTCTAAAGAATCTGGTGATTTGCTAGGGGATAGCTCTGTTTCCTCAGCAGGAGGACTTAGACCTATTGAGCTCTGCTGCTTGGTAACTTTTCTGATTTCTGAATGCTTTATTTTTTCATCTTCCACATAATCAATCTGTCTTTCAACTTTCTCCTGAATCACAGCTGACTGGGATACTTTAGCTGAAAGTTCATAGACACCATCAAGCATGGCTCTCTTCTCCTCAACAATTCTGACTGGAATATGGGACACAGCAATTTCTTCTTTCCTTTTGGATATTTTATCAGCCACTTCACCATTACGTTCCCCCTCCCTGACAACAAATTCTCTGTATAAAACCCTTTTTGAGGGGGATTTTACAGTCAGTTCCTTCACTTCTTCTGAATGGATTCCATTTGAGGCCACTTTGTGCTCTGTCACAGTGATAAATTCACTTTTTTGGTCAGTTTTAGATTCAGCATGATCAGCATGGTTTTCTTTTACTGTATCTGGAACCAGCACATGTGAAAGCTTTTCCTTCTGTGTTTTATGGTTAGAAGTTCCAGGACTTTCCCATGTCCTATAGATTTTTTTGTCCCAGTGTCCCTTCGTTGTTGAGTCTGAGCCATACACCAGGTCTTTTGCCCTTGGCTCTGAAAAGCATTCTGGCACTCCTTTCCTCATCTCAGTTCTTTGTGTGTCTGAAGCACGAGAGTCTTCCACAGCTTTCCCTTTACCTGGAACAAGGTCTTCCTGTACTTTCACCTCTTTCTGTAAAGCTGTGCTCCCATCAATGACCTCTATTTGCTTTGCGTGTTTCTCTCTTGAATAGGACTGATACACTGGTAACTTACTTTCTTGCAATTTTTTTACTGGAATTTTGGACTGACCATCCAGCTTTTTTTCTTCTTGAGTTACGTCCTTACTTCTGGGACTTATACCTTGTTCAAATTTAAGCCTAATGGAACTGAGCTTTGATTGCTTCAGCTGAAACCCAGTCTCAGGCACTCCAGTCTGCTGAGCACTTCCTTTGTGTTCCATAGTTCGTTTAGAGTCCTCTGCAGGTTGCACATATATCCTTTTTTCAGGACTGCTGGGCAAACTGGATGCTTTTCTTTCATCCACCTTGGGAAAGCACTTCCCATCATGTGCATACTGCTTCACCTTACTCCGTTCATCCCCAGATGATGGCAATTCAGAGAGCAGAACTTTCTCAGGGCTGCTGCTGGCAGAGCTCTGGCTAGAATGTATTTCCTTGCCATTTTTTTTATGCTGCTTTTTCTCTGGAGACTGTAGCTCATCATTCAACTTCTCTGTTTTATCCCGAAAAAACTGGGATACTTCAGTCAGTTTTTCTTCTGCCTCTTTAACAGTCCTGTCCACCCTGTCTTCATATATCAACTTTTCTCTACCTCTGTCTAATCTGTCCTCAGTAAAGCGCATCCACATTGCATGTTTGTGACTACTAACATCTCCAGTGTAGTGTAACACTGTCACTTTATCATAATGATCCTCCTTAGACATTTTACCTACACCATTTTCAGATACATCTTTATAGATTTTGGAGAGAATCTCTTTTTTGGGGGCAGTAGCTACTTTTTCTCTGCATCGTTTATCAGTCCCCTGTAACTCTGCACTAAGGGGTAGAGCATGGTCAGTAACTGACTCCTCAGTATCAGAATGAGACACATCTAGCTTTTCTGAAAGAAGCATTTTCTCAGCAAACCTGTAAGACTCCCCTCTTAGTTCTGACAACTCATCATCATGGTATTCTATTGAGTGCTGACTCAAAAGCTTCAGTGTTTTGTAAGAGTCATCAGACATGAGTTGAGCAGAACTAGGGCGACTGTCTTCTTCCTGGGACACGGGAGTGTTAACTCTAGAGGATTCCAGATAAGAAGGAAGTGACTCTTCGGCCGTGAGCTCCTCTTCTTCTTGCTGACCTTGTTCATCTGAACAAGGAAAAGCATCATGTTTTTCCAACTCTTTTAAGTTAATATCTCCCCGAGGTAAGTCTTTCTGATATACATACATTTCTTTTTCTGGATGCTTTTTTGTTTCTCTAATAATGACTTCAGTAGGTTCAGCCTCATTACCTTGTTCAATATGGACCTCTATTATTCGCTCCAGTTTGGGTTTCATTTTGCTGTCCTTCTCTGCATGTTGTGGTGAAGTTTCAGCAGACTTGCTAACATCGGACGTTACTGATGATTTATGTTCAAACAGACCTGCCAGTTCTTTGGAAGGGTCACGTCCAGACTGAAAGGCTTTCATTATGTCATGAACAGACATTGTTTCCTCAATTCTTTCAGAGGTACTTTCTGTGCATGGAGGTTTATGATAAACCATCCTAGTTGTTGTAGTGATATGAGTTTCTTCTTTTACTCGGACACCTTTACTAAGGACGCACTTATGGTCATCTTCTTCACTGCCACTGGCTTTCATCTGAAAAGCTTTAACCTTCTCTTTAATGGACCCAGAAGGTTTTTGCTCCAGCTCCATAAATGTAGGGGAAGGTTTTGAGGCTGGTAGCTCCTCTGCCTTCTGCTCTGGAATATCTTCCGAAGATGGTTCGTAGCTGCGGATGACATGAACTACTTCAGTTCTTGTTTCTGTAATGACAGGAGGGATGGGCACATCGTGGAAAAGTGGTTTTGGCCCTGTGCTTTCAGCACTTTGCGGGGCAGAAGGTGTCTTTTCACTCCTCGTTTCAAAGCCACTGTCAGACAAGGGACTTTTATCTTGATCATGTTGAGAAAAGTCATCTGGAGACTCTAAAATAGTGTCTGTTCCAAAAAAGGAGTCTGCAATTTTACATAACTCCTTTTCCGACGTTGAAGGCCTCATGGAGGCTGGAGGCATTTTAAGTTTATGTTCCTGCAAAGCAATGGCTGGTTTTAAAATGCGCTTTTGTCTCTCTTCACCTTCTTTTTTCCCCTCTTCAAACTTGTACTTTATGTTTGTTAATGAACTGCTACCGATATCATTTGCTAAGTAATCAATAACTTTTGACAAGCTATAATCCTTTTCCGACATGGTTTTAGTTTTAATTTGGACCTTCTCTGGAACAGATATAGGAGGGCTTGTCAAAGCTTGCTGTCTCGCTTCATCAATCTCCTCTGTACTGAACTCTACCCAGTCATCCTCAGACAGGTGTCCTTGATCACTTTTGGGTACTTTAGCCGACCCTTTACTTTCTAAACACACATCCTTTTTCAGAATCTCGCTAACTTTTACTAAGTCCTCTTTCACTTTCTCAACAATTTTAAAGGGCTCTTCATCATCAATTCTACCCTCTCTTGGTATGTCAGGTTGGAACGGCTTGTCCTCTGCGACATCTGTCTGCAATATTGCAGTCATTCTTATCAGATCCTCTTTCATTTCAGCAACATCTTTCAGTATCTCCTGACTGGAGGATAAGGAAGATGGTGTGGACAATTTGAGAGCAGAGGGTGCTAAAAACAAGGATGATTTTATTGGAGATGAAGTTCGAGTAAAGGTAGGCTGCGTGCGTGCCTCTGTAGTCAATGTTTTAATAGGTGACAGTAACACAGCGGCTGATTTTGTAAGTGAAGACGACTCTGGGAGCTTCTTTAATGCTGGTTCAGACAAAACATTGACTACAGAATATACCGGCACTGTTATTGTTGATGAAGTTACTGATGAGGTAGTTGCAGATATTGACCCAAGGGCTGTGTACAAAGCACCTGCAGGAGGAGTTCTCATTGACTGGAAAGCTGATGGTGCTGAAGACACAAATGACCTGAGTGGAGAAAATGACATTGTTGTAGCTGTTGAAAACACTCTCTCAGCCGTGTCAGCAACTGCGTTAGCAGCACAAGTTGCAGAATGTGCAGCTGCAGAGATCTTGTCTTGAAAAACACCTGCAGCTTTGGATCCATTTATTAAGTTGGCAGAAGATGGGTATTTCAGAGGTGACACAGAACCATTGAGCAATGGTACATCTGTGTGCCCAGCTACATGTTTTGCTGGCGACGAGAGAGACGAGGCCATCATGACTTTAGTGGATGAAACAGCATCAACTGCTGACTTAGCAGGTGACACCACTGACTTTAGAGGGGACGATAAAAGTGAAGATGCTGATGTGATGACCGATTTAAGTGGCAAGCTCGAAGAGTACATGTTAATGTTGGATTTGGGGGATGCTGGAGGCGTCATGGTTATGGATGATCTCTCCAAGAGAGATCCTGCTGTAGTCACTGGAGATGTCCGAGAGGGGAATGTGGTAGTGGAGGCCAGCCCTTTGAGACTGGCAGCTTCTGTGACTGCGGGAGCTCTGATGAAAGAGCCTGAAGTAACCTGCATGTTGTAGGGAGGCTGCGAGACCACAGTTTTTATTGGCGAAGAGATTGTCCGAAACGATCTAATCGGAGATGCTACATCACTAACAGATTTAACTGAAGATGTGGTAGAAGCTCCTAACGTGGATTTGATTGGAGAAGTAGAAGAAACAGACCATATTGATTTTAATGGGGAAGCTGTAGGAGTGTTAGAGGAAGAGCTTGATAAGGAAGTGAAGCCTGATTTGGTTTGCCCAGGCACTGTAATTGGAGCTGTTGTCCATGACTGATATGGCCGTGTTGAAAAGAATGGCTTGTATGAGTAAGTAGCAGGTAGGGATCTTGTTGCTCCTGCACTCCGTTCAACTGTTTCTTAAATTGTTAAATTAAAATCAAACATAAAAATCAACAAAAATGGTTGAAAAACAGAGAGACCAGAGAAGAAAATTGGTCAGTAAACGTTGTAATATTACAAAAAGCAAGTACAATTGTTTGCATGAGCTGGGATGAAAGAGGCAAAAGAAGATTTAAAAAAGGAAAGAAAAAAATTAGGAACGAGCCATATACTGGTAACTGGTCCAAATCAAAAAGCAACATGAAATGAAAGACAGAAAGCACGTAGCAACCAAATCTGCAAACAATGGAGAACAGAAAACACACAAAAGGAATCCATAAGGTAAAAATAAAGCCACATCAAAATTTCTTCTCTTACTTCCTATTGACTTTCTGATGTGCTACTTCTGAAATACTCGTATCAGCTTTATTTTGCCTGTTTAGGTATGTCTCTGCTTTGTGCAACTATTAGAATTATCCGTTTAATAATTTCTATTATTGTTCTGTTCAGATTTGATCCTATACAAAAATATAAACTTGCGTAAAATGACATTATGTTGCTAAAATATTTTTTTAAACCACTTCAGAACTATTTCATGCAGAAACCAAAATTCCTTTAAGTGACAGGCAATTGATGTGCAAACTGTGAAGCAACTAGAATAAATTCAAATCTATATCTTCCATGCACAATTCGGATATGCTTCACACTCACAAAGCCAATAAGAGCAAGAGCTTTTCTGAGTCAATACTAAAAAAAAAAAAAAAAAGAAAGAGAAAAAAGAAAGAAAGGAACATATGCATTTGTTTCTCATGCAATATTCCTTTTGTCTGGTAAAAATTAAAGTAAAACTTTTCATGAAATGATTTTAAGAAGCATACGTTGTAGATGAAATATGGCAAGTATGATGTATGATATAGTGGTGAGCAGGCAAAGCAACTGAATCAGTTTTTATTCATGCACAAATGTCATGTCAGAACGAGCACACAGATTAATACATTTCGTATGGTGTATTAAGCACAAATACGTAAACCTTACAAAATAATTTCACAAGAGGCCATTAAAAGAAGAGTACACTTTTTCTACAAGATGTAGTGTCTTGGTACCTTTTGAGGAGATTTCTTGTATCAGCTCAAAGACAGACCTGTTCAACTTTACAGTTCTCAAAAGGTAACATTAGAAAAGCAGTCAAAGAAAAATAGATCATGAAATAAATTCCTAGCAAGGACAAACCTGTTAAATGTTATCATCCCCCAGAACTCTCAGCTTATTCATAGGCATTTTGAACAGAATCATCATCAACCACATTTTGCATCACAGGAGGCACTCATGTCAGGAAGTATTTCTGGGAATCCCATTACACAAACACATCCTCTGATACAGCGATAACATTCAGAGAGTCGACAGTGAAAGCAACTTTGAGGAATTTTGATTTTTCTTTAAAGTTGGAATTAGAAATGGAGCTAAAATATCCAAAGAACTTATTCAACATACCTTTCTCTGAAGTTACACTAATAATTTGTCAAACCTGCTTGATCTGTCTTATAGACAGACAGTAACTCACAGTGGAAGAAACTCAACAAGGCTAACACTGAACTGTTACAGCACACACACTCCTATAAAATAGTAAATATTCAGTGCACCACAGGTCCATATCCTGCAAGGAGAAATGTGCTGGAACTATAGAAGCCAATCAAAGCCCAGAAGTCAGTGTGGATGACTGGTGATACTTCATAAGAACATTTATGTTGAAGAGAGCTTGAGTACTAGGCCTGACTGGCACAGACTAAACCAAGAAATGCCCACTTTTCCTTATTACAATATTTATAAGTGGAAATAAATGTCTTTCTTTCCACCTCAAAAAAAAAAAAAAAAGAAACCCAAAATGTACTTCATTAAATCAGCTATTATGAAGCTATTATAAATACTATTATTTATTATGAAGATTTGATTTAATTAGCAGTAGCTGCTAACATTCACCAGAAGTTCATAGTCTTGAGTTCAAGAAACAAACCCCAAAATGATTCTGGAAAGAGCTAATAACTGTTCAGCAGTTAGTGTTAGGACATGTCTTTACTGGAACCCCACTTCACCATCACGAGCCGGTCTGTCACAACTGACTAGTGAGGCAAGCAAACCCACAGGCTGCCCTCCTCACTTCTTTTTTGCTTGTCAAATCACAGATTCAGAGACATTTAAGATGCTGCTTCTGTGCTCATTTTTGCAGTTGAAGAGCTAAAAAATCTGCCAATCTTTTGCGAATGAGACTTAAAGGACCTTTGGTGATTAAATAAGACTTTTTTTTCCCCTCAGTGAGGGCGGAAAAATTCATTGTTAGTGATATACACAGCCATCAACCTTCTTTCCAGCAATTTCATTTTCCCTCTCTCTCCATTCCCATCAAGCCTGTGACAATACCTTAACAGTCCATCAAGATGTCTCAGCAGATCTGATAGCTTCTTCAGATGTTATATGCTTGGAGTCTTCTTCCCGGCCTGAGAAGTGTAACATATTCTGGAGCACATCTGATCCAAAGAAGCCACAGATCTTACAGGACAATTAAGCAGCAGCCATCCAGTGGGAACTCCCAAGACCCGATGAGGTTTGTCTATGGATTTTATGGAATTATATCAAAGGGTCTCTTGCAGGGTAGCAACTGAGAAGTCAAAAGGGGGGTAAAAAAAGGCAAGAAAAAGCCTGGAAATGGGGGACAGTAGCAGTTGACCTCAGAGAGGAGAAGTGAGGAAGAAAAGCTAAGCCAAATACATTATTGTATTTAACTGGGGAGGAAAGGAATGCCACAGGTCTGGTCAAGGGAACACATGTTTAGGAAGAAGCAATGTGTGGTGCCAGGGAATAAAAAGCATCTGCAGGGAGCAGAGGAAAAAAGGGAGGGGAGGAGAAAGAAGAGGGAAAATATAAAATATGAGAGACTCTATTTTGGCTAAACGTCTAAACATTTAAGTGCTTATCTGAGTGGCTTTCTGAATTTTTGTGTAACATTCCGTTCTACAGCATCTTTCTGTAATGTTTCAAAGAGGAGAGGAAGAGACTCTTTTTGAAAGCAATTTGCAATCCTCCTACTCTGGAACTACATTGCATTTTTAAAAACTATTATATTTTTACTTAACTAACAGACATAATTTGCCAGTCAGGATTCTTCAAGCTCTCACAACACAAGAGTTCACAGACCATCCAAGAGTTTTGTTTTAGACAGCTTTTTTTTTTTTTTTTTCCAGAATGACACCAAATACAACGTTTATAGAAAAAATGTCTCTTCTTATGAACAATCACATCTACATGGTTTAGTACTTTGGTAAGAGCAACTCACTCATTCCAGGCTCAGTCAGATAGCTGTAGCGCTTACGTAAAGCAAGGGAGACGAAGTTCTGGCGCCGGTCAGCTTTCTCCGTCTGCAATAAAACACAGCGGGATTTAGGGCCTTGGGAATCCGTCTGAACAGACCAGTCCTCAAACCTCAGCAGGATGGGCTGCTTTTCGTGGCACACAACCCCACAAGGGAGAATGGATGCTTCCATTCAGCTTCAGGATGGCATGCTGAAGCCGAATTTGGGCGAGCAGGCAGGGAAGGGGCAGAGCCAGCCTCTGTTCCTGGGTGCCGTGTGATGAGTGCCAGGCACTGCCGAGCAGGGAGCGTGGCTGCACAGAAACCTGCTGTGAGTGACCACCCTTCTGGAGCAAGCAGGGAGGGACTGCAACCCTAAAGTGAGCCCTCACATTCATTCCTCTGCTTGTGAGGTGGAAGAGCTGAGATAGCAGAAGCAGCTCATTATCCTGCCTTAAAGTATCTCCATACTGTCTTATTGCATTATCACTTAATAAACTGCTTCACACTACTAGAAATGGTGTGATATTGTTCATTCTCTGTAAAATAAACCACCTTTGGCTAGAAACAGGAGGTCAACACAAAAGACTACAGGTACAGACAAAACATTCATAAGAGTGAGTGACCGATTGAGTATTCCACCCCAGATTAGTTTGTCCCAAAAGCACACACACCACAATGTACAACTGGCTTTAAAGTGAATACATTAAGGACAAAAAAAGGCATGGGAGGGGATTTTTTAATATGCACAAAATGCAAAGATGTGGATTAGAAAGCAGACTACTCTTGTTAACTAATAAATTGCCTCATAAGTTGCTGCGTTCAGTGCTATAGCTGCAAGTGTGGTGTCTTTAATATTAACAGTCCTTCAGAGATCAACTCATTTGAATATGTGGCTAAAAATACAGTTTGTTTAGAAAGAGAACTATTATTATAGCTGTATAATAGCTCATTGGAAACAAATTCTGTGGAGGCAAAGTGATGTTTTTGCTATTATTATTTTTTAACATGTAAGGAATGTTTTGGGTTGCATTGTTTGGGGTTTTTTTTAGCTACTCTAACCAGCAGGTGACAACTGCTATTTATTTGCCACCAGGAAGAGAAAAAAAATTGCAGCTAGGTAAATTGGAAACACCTATGTAGTTTCTTTTACAAGATGATCTCATCTCTAACTACCTGTAATGAGTAAAACCCACTCAGTATTCTGACAATCTAATGTTGTGGTTCCCATGAAACAGTGGGTTTTTAAGCTGCAAATATCTGAGGTTTATTTGAAAATAGATTTGAACACAATATTTAGAAATTGCTCTTGGCTGGTTTACTTTTTTTTGGAAGAATCCAGTTTATTTACAGAGATAAGATATTAAAGGCCACTACTGTGGCCTCAGCAGTACCTTTTTCCTTCTCAGAAATACAAGTTACCATAAGCAGTGTCAGTGTTACCCCAAGAGGTAAAATATTATCCACTAAACTCTTCTTGATTGTGCCAAAATTTGACTTGGTCTCATAGTCATAAATATATCATTTCTCAGAAGAAAATTAGTTAAATTTTAGACTGCTTTTATTCAGTGCTCGGTTTAATTTCATAATTTATAATCATGGGGCTTCCTTATTTGTGCAGTTCTACTGTTTTACAACAGCCTATCAGAAGCTGAGGATATAGTTATTTTTCTGTAGGTATCATTTCAACGCCACCATTAAAAATAGTTGTTTGTTTTGTTCTATAACATACTACTTTTCTTCACTAAATCTGAAGGAAATAAAAACAGAAGACAGTGTTTATATTACCTCATCCTCTTGATCTGACTCTGTTTCCTTTTGGTCCCAAGATGCATTGCAGAGACAAGGAATATTATAATGGACAGCAGGGAAAAGAATATCAGGATATGAAAAGGACCAAATTGGGAGCACAAAATGCAAGCTGATTTAAAAGGCAAAGCAAATCCAAAAATGTCAACACAAAAGAAAAAAAAAATCTTACATCCAATGCAAATAAACACGTGACATTACTGAAAGCATAAATCTATGACTTGCAGGCTGAAGCATGAGCTGTAAACAGAATCGTAAAAATTATAGGAACTTGACACCACAGTAACAAGAGACTTTAAAAGCGTTCTACATACAAGAAACCAATAAAACATACATTTTAAAAGCCTTTATCATATTCCAAAGCATTCTCATTACTGACACTTCACAAGATTCCTTTATGACTAGCAGGAAAAAAAAAAAAAAAAAAAAAAAAAGAGAGAGAAAAAAACGAAAGGAACAAAAACAAATCCAACCCAACCCTAAGAAAAATGTTTACTTTCCCAAACAAATACCTTTTTGTGTGCTGGCAGAGTGATATTCAAGTTGCAAACAGCTGTTTGTGGCAGTCCTTTTGTAGTCTTTGGTTCTTTCAAAAATGATAATCGACCACAGGGTTCCTGGCTGGTGTCTCTTACCTAAAAAAGGAATTTTGCTTCAGCATAGTAATATGTAGTAATTCAGAGTCCTAGAGGAGGTTCCTGGAATAGTTCTCAGAATTTCTTTCTACAAGGAGCTTTCTAGTGTGTAAAGACTAATAATACCATGCTGGAGCTCAGCCTGAGGTGCTGAAGGAGAAAATGTGTTACTGGGAAAGAGTTAGGTCAGCCTGAGGCTCCCTGATGGCAAATCCATGCAAGACAAAGTGTTGAGTGAGTCCAACCTGAGAGTTTCGTACTGGGATATTACTGATGGGCACTGTCTGCTCCCTTCATTTCATTCTGCCATGTTTTGCTCTTGTGTTTACCAAAATGCTTAACAACCTCTCCAGCAGGGCAGCTGTGACAAGGCTAAGGAAAGTGAGCACCATTCCTGGCCTTTTAGAGATGAACAGTCTGCACACACCTTCTGAAGGCTGCTCTGCAGTACAGCATCTCCTTTGCTTAATCCTCAGAAACTGTGATCTACAGGTAAATATGCTGGGGCTCCAATTTAGTAAAAGGTTGCGAATCCATATAATGGGTATTCTGTTCCCAGATCTGCCAGCAGTTCTGCTGTGGCTTCAAGCAAAGCACCCTCTCCATGTTATTCACATATTAAAGAACTACACCTACATCCCAGGGGCAAGTTAGTCCTATAGGGCTGAAAAAGGGAAGAGGGACTGTGGGAAGGGAGGAAAGCAACAAGATCATTTATTTAGTTTTTCTTTTACCTTGATAGAAAATGGCAGTCTATTTTCTTTGAAAGCATAAAAATTAAAAACAAGCTGCTGCCCTCCTTTAGTCAAAGGGGCCAGATTTCCATAGCAATCAACATAAATAGGTTTTCCTTCAAGAACCTATCAAAGCAAGAAATAGAAGTCAATAAAACCTCTTTTAATATTAGATTAATGCATATAAACATCATTATTTCCCCCAACATCGTTCCTGAGTTTAACAGAAGTCCCCACTTGGTTACATTCAACAACAAATTAGAATATCAGTGTGCATTATGGCAAGGTATTATGAGTACAGGCATTATGGCAAAGTATTATGAGTACAGTTTGGAAAACCACAAGCCACCTGACTGGCTTTTCTAAAGTAAGAGTGTGTAATTTTCTTCAAGAAATAATAAATTAGTGACTGTGATTTCACCACAAGCCAGTCCTACTCATGACTGTGCCTGCAGGGCCAATGAGAAGGAATTCCCTCTGTCTGCAAAGCCCAGCCAGGGCTACTTGACAGCAGTGAGGGCAAACCCCACTGCAGACTGCACTGGGGCACCCACAAGTCCTCATGCTCCTCCAGTCTTGCCCTGTTTTGCTCTTCCTTCGAGAAGTTTCATGCCACAGCCTTGCTGTGAACCTTTATTTAACAGGGCGTGTCATGGCTTTTGCAGGAGCTGCTGCTACTTGGAAAACACGCTGCCCACCATCAAGGAGGAAGCCAGCTGCAAGGAATGTACCTCAATGTCTTTGCTTCTTGCAACTTCCTCAAAGTTCTCTTGCTGCTCCAAAGTTTTGTCCACTTTGTCATCAGTCATGCAGAAGCAGCGCAAATTGGATTCCACAGGGTCATTCATTTTGGCAAATATCACAAACTTTGCCATATAAGGAACGCATATTAATTCTCTATAAAGCTGTGTTGCCAGCCCAACAGTCTCTAGTACTTGGTGGCAGTCTGCGAGCCAAAATCTGAGTGGGAAACAGTAAAGCATTAAATCAACTTTTCATTATGCTCCAACAATTGCTTAAGGCTTAAAGAGAAACTATGTCCTGCATCCTTGGTCATTTTGCATGTGTACTGTCCTTGCAGAATTGCCAGAGCTGTAATTTTCCCTCTACTCCCAGTATAGGTTTAACCACCCAAAAATGGGAATACCTGGCAATGAAATGCTGACATATTATCTAACCTTTTTCACACTGGTGTCTCATAAAACTATCCATCTGAAGGCTCATTTGAAACCCAAGTGGGGAAATTTAATTTCTTGTGACCACACACAATGCACATTGTAATGTGCTGATGCTTCACTATGCATTTGATTTGCTAAAACAAACACCTTAATAACACACAGAACAAAATCACATCTCCCATTCAAGCTGAACCAAACATGTCCATGGTGAAGTCTCCAGAGACAGGTGTTATATTGTTATTTTCTCATTTTATGATTAAGAGTTTGAAGACCAGTATGATACAAATTATAAATAATTTATACTTTGTATCAGTCTTTCCCACACTATTTCAGCCCTGATCTATTTGGTTTTCCAGCAATTCTCTCTGTTTTCATAAAGGTTTTTATAGTTGTAATGTCATTTACTGATTGATAAACTCTCTACCTTCTATACCATGAATTTTCTTCACTAGGATATGTGATTTGTACAGATCCTGTTAAATGCTGCCAATGTAAGTCCATGAAGTCTATCAAGATTAATTTCAACTCATCATTTTTTGCAAAAGATATTTTTGTGAGAGCAATTTAATATAATTTTCAACTAAAAAGCCCACAGCCAGATTAAACATCTTTAAATTTTTAAATAAACACCTTTTTATGAATCCCCCATTTTTTTTTTATGGGATGAACATTTTAACCTTTCCCTTTCTGTTGCCATTTACAGAAAAACCAAAGCCCTGTGTGGCATGGCAGCCTTCAGAGGAAGAGTCTGTGTGCCTGCCAGGAGCCTCTGTCACAGCCAGGCCAGAGCTTTGTGTGCAGCCCTGGATGTGTGGGGCGCTGACAGGCAGTGACAAAGCAGCAGCTGGGCCATCACCGCCTCATCAGCCTCCTGAAAGGCTTCCAGAAAGCCAAACACAGCCTCCCAGCCAGGCACGGTGCTGGTCAAGGGAAGGCACTCCTGAGGTGCAGCTGGCAGGGTCTGCTCCCATACCTGGCAGAAACATTGGTGGTGAAGGAGACGCAGTCGTTGGAGAACGTCAGCGGAGTGGTGCCCGTGATATCCTCCCACTGCGCGGGCGAAGTGCCTCCTGTGCAAACACACACCAGGGAGATCTCCTTTCAAACACTAAGCACACACAGACTGCATAAAGGATATCTCTATCTCCACACACAGAAAGAGAACCTAGACATTAATCTTCTCCAACAGCTGAGCTCCATGTTATCACGGAGCATCAACAAATGCTACATGGCATCACACGTCACACAACAAAAAACAAAGGTGGAAGCAAAGAACATACCCACAAGTCAATAGCAACCCCCCTCAGTATCAGCTAGGACAGAATTACTTCTGCAAGCTACTTTTACTGACAAGCATGTTTAATAACCAAGACTGAAATTCTTCAAGACTGAAACTTAACACATGTTGGGAGAGTTCTTTTGCAATGGGACCAGATACAAAGCTCAGGGAACCAGTGGGAGCCTTGGAAATAACCTCAGCTGGCTTTGCCCAGGAGAGCTGATCTGAAGTCCAGTGGCCCAGCACACCAAGGTTCCCTTACTGGAAAGCAGGAGCAGCGAGAGTGAGCACAGAGCTGCTGCCACAGAAACCTTGGCAAGGAGCAGGATTTTCTCTAACCTGTAATGCTACATAGGAGTCGAAGGCTGGGAGTCGTGTCTCCTTTGTACCCGTTGGTTACTCCTTCTCCTGATGGAGGTGGCACAGGAATTGTCATGGTTATTGGCTTATGGAATTTTCTTCTTCTTGGCTCCACAGTGACAATGGGACTGAATGTTGCTTTGTTTCCAAGGATCTTTTTGACAATCTCTTCTGGAACTGGTTGAGCCTGTCAACATGGGGAACACACTTAAACTAGAGCTGCAAATTGTTTATAGACATGCAGAATTATTTTCTAAATGGTAATTCTATTTTATTTATATTTCCTGTAGATCTTTTTTTTCCCCTCAGGAAGTCTTCTCAATGGTGATTATTAGTGAAATTCATGTTTAGTTCTTATTCAACAACTTACCTCTGATTTCCTAATCGCTAAATGGTAGAGATAAACTATAAATCTCAGCAGGTTCCCTGCAGTATTTGCTGAGAGTTTTTCAGAGCATGTTTGGTTTTGTTCTTAATTTACAGTGATTAATGACATTATGTACAATTTCAAAATGCAAAAACAGGCCTATTTTGCACTTGAGAAGCAAGGACTAGACACTGTCTCCTGGAGGTGATAGACAATTCTTACATCTCTGCCAAACACAGATTCATGCTCTTGAGGAACACTGCACTCCAACTGACCTCTGTACTCAGTGCTTCCTGTGATTATTAGAAAGAAATACTTGTTTGGGTCAAAATCACAAAGAATACATGAAGTTACAAAAGACTTAGAGGTAAATTTCACATTTTATACAGTCAAAAGTGACAGACATGGTAATGGGAGTTTGCATCCATTTGCCTTTTTATTTTAATTTTTTTAAACTTTCAAGTCTGTTTCAATCAGGTTGACCCATGACTTGTTATTATTCAAATTGCAGAGTGCACTGATATGCAGAGAACATGCAGTTACACTGCAGTCTCAGCAGTCACAACACTGCATACAGAGCTGTCATACTTCCCTCACACTGGAGAGCTCTGGGAAGGCAACTGTATAACCAGAACAGCAGAACTTCCCATTTTCTCAAGATTAATCATCTTGAGATGTGAAATATCTTTAACAGAAATACTTCAGCGTGAATTTCAAGAACTGCAATTCAAACCAGCATCTCTTTTTCATGAACCCATCAGACTTGTCATACTATTAAGGGAATTTTAAGTGATAACTAACTGAACTCAAAGATGCCTCCTATTCCTACAGAATATTTCTCCACTTTCTGTGCAGCCAGTTTAAGTAGAATTTAAGCTATGTGCTCTTCCCAAATTTCACCCCTAGAAATGCCAGTGGTGAATGTCCTAAGACCCAGCAGATGTACATGGGACGTTTTTGACCCAGTAACAGCTGGCAAACAGCTGCATGTAATCCCTACCAAACATTCCCGTGGCAGAGGGCAGCCCAGTGGCCCCGTTCACAAGCTGCTGCTTTGCCACAGGAGATGGGGACTGCACAGTGGCTGTAGAGGTGCTGGGGCTGTGATGGTTCCAGCTCTTTGCTTTCCTCTCTCCATTCCTGGGATGCTAAGCAATAATCATGGAGGTGATCCAAGGGGAGCTGGGCTTGTGCCACAGGGAGGAGGACTGTGTACCACCTGTGCCTGAGGGACACCGAGGATGCCCAGGCAGACTCGTGCCAACTCAGAGCTCAGGTGTGGAAAAGCCCCTTGTCACAAGCCACTGCTAAGGAGCTGCAGGCCCTGCAGCTTCCAGTCTCGTGCGCTTAGAGAAGCTGCACTGAAGCGTCTTTACCTGGAGCCCCACGCGGATTCTCTTGGTCAGAGCCCCCTCGGGGAAGGAGGCCTGGACACGTGGCACCGTGGTGCTGCTCAGCACCCCGCCCTCGGGCCCGATCTGGTTGCTCTCCTGCTTGATCCGGGAAACCACGGCGAAGTACTGCGGGAAATCCTTGGTGACGATCCTGCAGATCCGCTTCTTCTCCAGCTCCTCCACGCTGTCCAGCTCTGGGGGCACAAGACAGGTAAAATGTTCAGGCATCCCCTGCCCGGGTTCATCACACACACATCTGGGGCTTTGAATAAGCCTTAAAATGCCTAAGAAGATTGGGAGGTTTATTATTATTTATTTACTACAGCAGTAAAACAAAAAAAAGCCATTCAGTGCTATCAATTATCAAGCTTTGTTTTTTCTGTGAACTTCTGTATAAATCTTGACAGTGAGGGCCAACAGCAATAGACAAAAACACTTGCTAGGACACCTAAGTAGTCAGGTGTAGAATCCTTTGCACCCCTCAGGGAAATCCCTAGGTGTGACAGTCTCTGCAATAGCAGCTGCCACAGAATGACAGGTTTGTCACACAGCATAGAAGTCCAAGGAGAGCTGAAGAACATAGCCAAGCTTCTTCCCTCTCTTATTTCTATCTGATCTTTCTGTGCATAGCTCCAAATTATTCCCAGCCTCTTTCCCCATATAGCTCTGACATAAATAAAACCGCAGGAGATCACAGTCAGTTCATGACCTATCTCCCTTCATGCCAGGTGTGCAATCCAGAGCTTGGCCACCTGAGGCACTTGAGACAGTTATCACCCAGACTGGCATCCAAAAAATCCACACCAGACACCAGGCTCTCCATGAAACTGTGGGAGCAGCAGAGCTGTCTCCCAGCACTACCAGTGAACCAAGAGCAAGATTCCCTTCCACTTCAGGATTCCAGCCATTTGGTTATCTGTCCCAAAATAACTGCAGTGTGCCCCTCAGTCCCTAGAGAGCCTTAATGCATCCTCAGATACAACTGAAACAGTCAGGTAATTGACCATCAGTGCTCTCAGTCACATTCCCAGTCTGTAGGGTCACCAGGGCTCAGAAAGGTGCATAGAGTACCTATCCCTATTAATTAGTTAAGCACATGACATAATTTTCCCCATATATGCACTGGGGAAAATTCTGATACAACAAAAATATAATGACTTTTGCAGCTCTGTGTATGTGTGTGTGTGTGTGTATATACATATATACATTTGCACTGATGTCCCAAATGCATTGGTGAAATCCCTTTGACATAAACACTATACATAAATGGAGATAATTATATAACTGTCATGCATTTCTCCTTGTAACTTCTTGCACTTGGCCTTTTTATCTACTGTAATTGGATTTCATTGCAGCACTCCACAAATTTTCAGCTATTTTCCTCCTTAAAAAGGGAATTTCTAAATAAAGTTTGTTCCTCAAAAGAAGATGACATTTTTATCAGATCCAGCAAGAGAAAGCAGGAAGACCAGAAATAATACTAAGGTAAAAGACACTTGTAAAATACTTTGTGACTGGGACATTTTCCTCCTCTAAACATGTAAGCTCAATTACAGTTCCAAAAGAATTAGAATGCAAATTTGGTAAAATGTCAGTTTTCCATTTTAAAACGTTCAGCAGATAGTTTGGATGAATCTCACAGTGTTGCTGTGGATCATATGTACCTACCAGAAGTGCATAATTTCTTATCATAATGTCAGCTTCCATTTACTTTGACTCACAGGTTGATATCTGAAGCCCTCTAATGAATTAATCACTCTGCCTGCAGCCTCTGGAAGCAATGGCTTGTGCAGGAGACAAACTGGATTCCTAAACTCCCAGGCAGGTATCATCCATCTTGGCTGGTAAATCCTCATCATCTCCTGTTTGTTGCTAGAGAAGAAACCCACTGTAAAATGCTCACAGAGGTGAAGGATAATTAAAATTCTCCTGAAGCAGGAAAATAATGATTTAAACAAGAACATTTCAAAGTCCTTTGAACCTGGCAGGCGCTCTCCTTCAGAGGAGGAAGATAAGAGTGGCAGAGCAACAGTCAGGCATGGAGAGGAGTTGGACTATATATAGGGAGGTTATGTTTGGATGATACATATGTAAGCTTCTGTATGGAGTTACCCTCTAACAGGGAAAAAAAAAAAAAGATGATGAGCAATCAAACCATCTCTCTCACTGCCCTGAGAAATGCAGTGTTAGCAGGACAGAATTAATGAAACAGGGAAAACTAGTCCTGGGAGAGGTCACGTTTCCCAAACACACCTCATGCATTTTACAGAAGGAGATATCATCATTACTCTTTCCCTCAGCTGCTGACACTTCATTCCTGGGCAGAGTGTTTCAATGATGAACCTTGAAGCATTTTTTGGTTAGATGGTTGGGTTTTGGAGGGAAGGGGGTTTTAGCCTCAGAGAAGTGTGCTGTGCACCCCCTCACGCAGACAGGGATAGCGAAGCATGGAGAGGCAAAGCAGAAAGGTTAGTGGCAGAACTGGGAAGAATCTCCCAATGTCACTGTCTCCCAGGCTCGTGCTAACAGCCCAAGAACTCTTACAGCCACTCTTAGTGAGTCAAGAGAAAGGTATTGTGAATATAATGTGTGCAGAAGTCTCCTCCTGCCACCCGTGTGTATGGTACACTTATCCTGCAGTGGTTTGGGGTCTGATCTTCCACAGGAGTGGTGGAGGAGAGAGGAGATGGAGAGAGGGGAAGGAGGCAGGAAAAGAACATCACAGTGTGTGCTGCATGCTCTAACAGGGAAATTAAGGCTCCATGGAGAGCCTTCTCCATGGAGAAGAGAAACCCAGCCATGTCCTCCAAGGTCAAGAAGGACCTCACAGAGGCTGTCTCAGGTCAAGGAAAGCAATCACACCAGTTCTCTCTGGTGAGAGGCAGTTGTGGATCAAGTTCATCCACATCTAATATCTTTCTTTTTTTACTTTCAGATAAGGTAACACAGAGCAAGAATCTTCTGATTCGAAATAGAGCAAGACAAGTCACAGAACACCTGGCTGTTTCATGAGCTTCAAGGTGTCTTTGTGTGGATCTGGTTTCCCTTGCCAGGGCCTCATAAGAATTTTGCTAGCACTGAAAAAGCAAATCTCACCTGTACCTCCCAGACTGAACAGCTCTCTGAGTTGTGCAACCCTCCCTCAGTCCTGGCTGGAGCACAGCTGACCTTGTCACGGTGCCCAGACTGCAGGGTGGGGTGAGCACAGGATCCCAGCTCTCCCCATACAGAGGTGTGCCCATTAAGGAATTGCTGCACTAAAAGCATGGCATACAGGAGGCAGCTTCCACATGGAGAAAAATCCAGGAGGGGGATGGAGGCAGGGAGAGCACATGGCAAGGGGCAAGGAGAAACTGAGGGCAGGAAGATGCTGGTAACCAGACCCAGCCTCCCAGCCTCAGTGTTTCACACACATAACTAGACACTCCCAGGGCCACAAGGATGCTTCACCCTCAGATAAGGCAATATCCTTTATGTCTATTTTTGTGTAGTCTTTTATCTTGCTATTCACAACATACAGTTTAACAGCAATATGTTTAAAAACTTTTCTTGGAAAGGTGGCAAAATCACTGCAGAGTGATTTATGGTGGTATTTTAAACTTCAAGCATAAACAAGGTCACGCTCTGGTTTGATCTGTCGATTCAGTTATGTAAAAACTCCTGCTTCCCATCTGAAACCACACTGTGCAGCTGCAAGCTCACTGTAGCCACAAGCATTTGCATTTCTTGGCTCACTCACTAGTTTGCAAATAACTTTTAAAAGATTAGCTACCCCAGTGTGTGCATTTGTGCCCACAATTTGTCTACAGCTACCTCTAAAGGGTGAAGGAATGTTAAAAGCAAACAGAAGTTATCTATAAAAGGAGCCTGTCTGAAAACATGATGTATTTACCAATTACAAGGCAGAGAACTTCTTCCTAAAAAAATAATACATTCCAAAAATACATATATTTTATTCGATTCAAGTATAAATAAATGTAATATGGCCAAGAGCTGTGAATTGCTACCCTTGTGTTTGCAGCCACACTCCTCCTGCTCCTAAAAATGCCAAGTTCCCTGTATTTGCCTAAGTACAGAACTATCCTTAAAATAAAACCTATTTAAGCAGAAACCTGACTGCACCAAAACACCCAGGCTCTTTACATCGTGGTTCATTGCTCTCTCATGATAATAACCCAAAAGTTCTGCTGTTATTTAACGGTGCAGTAGCCCTGGAGCGATGCCTCCTGCCGGGATTATCTGGGGTCTAGGACGAGGTTTCCCAGCAGATGGTGCTGCTCCCAGCGCCACCAGAGCCAGCTCTTGGCAGCGCCCACGGAGGGCCGGGATGTCCTTGCTCTCATCCCTGCTGGCTAAGGGGGACAGCAAAACAGGGACAGCCAAACAGAGCAGCAAAGTGCATCGCTAAAACTCGGCCTATTAAGGAGCTGCAATAAAGGTCTGATTGCCCTCCTTCGCTGCATGGGTAGGAAAGGACTTGTGATCACAGCAGGTTTGAGAGAGAAGCTGCTTTAACAGAAAATGGGCACTCCTGCAGCACCTCCTGGCACTTAGAGAGGATTATGCAGATGAGTTTTCTTGCAAAGACACTAAATTTCTCTAAATTACTATGTGGCTGCTTTTTATTTAAATTAAAGCTTGCTTCTGCCTCCAGAGTTCATACCTGGAATAAAACTTGTTCCAAAGTTATGTCTTCTGAAATGCAAGATACTCCCCCTGAGCCAAGTCTGACTGTGGTATTTTGTAACACTAAAAGTTCAGATGAAAAAAAACCTAACCCACTCAAGTCTACAAATTTGTGATTTTTTGGTCATTGCTTGGAAGACCTTTTCCATTGCAAAGGTGTCATTTAACTAGAGTGGAATTTTGTCAAAACCCTTGCTCTATTTTAATGCAGAGTGCTTTTTTTTTTCTTGCTTTCCTAGCTAGAGAAGGATTAAGCTAAAACAAACTGAACAAATAATCACTACAGTGAATGTGTCTGCAGTATTTTTCTCCTCTTCCTCTCATAAATGATTGCCTGGATTTGTAAAAGCCATTCCTGAGGTTTGGCTTTTAAGGTGCCAAATATTTTCACTCTAACAGAATAATGTCCATCATACTTTGTGTGATTATTTGGCTGCACTTATACCCACCAACCTCAAACAGCAGTTCCCCAGAAGGAAAGAGCCACCTGAAACCCTCAGTAGATTAGAAAGTTGTCCTGTGGCTCCATATTGTGAAGCTTATTATTTTAGGCTCTAAGTACTGAGGGCTTCATGTCCACGTCTCTCAAAGTGTTTTTATTTATTGAGCTCATCTCTGCAAACTGTCAATTTGTCCATAAGTGAGCTCTTCCATAAGTGTTGCAAGCTGCAGCACTTCAGAACAATATTTCTGTGCCCAGATTTCCTATCCCCAAATCAAACTAAGCTCAGTTTGAAAAGCACATGAAACAAATAAGCAAGCTGCTGATCAGTGCTGACTACCTCACCCTGTCAAGGCACCACTACTTCACTCAAATACCAAATCATCACTCTGATCCCATGCCAGTGTGCAGAGAAGGAGGGGCAGTGGTGAGATTTTTCTTTTTCAAAGGCTGCAACTACTGCATTCAATCCTGCAGCAATCACAATTCCCCAAGCCATACTATCCTGGACCACATCCATCTCTTGCCTGTTCCACTGCTTTTAGGTACCCTTCAGTGATGAGGTTTATTTTATTTTTCCAAACCCACTGGCAAAACATTTGCAGTGTTTCTGCCCTCCTGTATGCTTGGTTCTATTACATTTATTTTGAAATAAATAGCTACGACAGATCATCACGAAGCAAGCAGATCTTTGCTGTTGCTTTGTGTTTGTACAAGCTCAGGTGCACCTCAAGTGAAGCCTTTCCTGTTGTCCCCACTTCCAGAAGATCAGGAAGTTGGTAAAAGTGCTGTATTTCAGATGCCCAGGGAGACCCTCACAGCAGCACAACTCCCCATGCTCCCAAGGCATGCCTTTTGCTGAGGCTGCCCTCACCAAACACAGAGAGGCTGAAATCAAAGGCAGAGCTCCCCCAGACACCTCCCAGAGCTGCCATCCACTGCCTCATCACTTCCTTCACACGCTTTTGCTGATAATGAAAGAACTTTCCTGCAGCTTGTAACCTATCACACTATGACTTTCTGTAGGTTATCCAGGGGAAATCCTGTGGATAAACCCTTCCACAAAACCAAAGTTCACACCACAAACTGTTTCATTCACACTCAGGTGCAAAGAGCTCGAGCAATGGTTTATCAGCACAAGTAGTGAAAAATGCTTGCTAGGAAAAGAAAGCAGTGGTGCCAAGGAATCACTGCAGCCCCACAGCCTGGCTTTGCCCACAATTTCTCTTCAGGGACCATCTGTGACAGCATCTTCTGATGGATTTGTACAGCTGGGTCCCCTCATCTTGAGGGACTCTCACATCAACAGCAATGCTCAAGCAAAACAAGGGAGCCAGACTTCCCAGATGGGCATCAGGAAGGCAGGTTGTGTACTTGTGGTAGGCAATCTCTAACAGCACCATTTGAAGTAAGGATGCTCTGGGGGCCAAGCTCTGTGTCTGTGGGAAGGCCCCACAGAGCTGATATTTACACTTCATCCTTGGTTTGGAATGACCTTCCCATGGCCCTGCCTGAGCAGCAGAGACACGTGTACCTCCAGCTGGGTGTTATTCTCAAATTCATGCTGGAAAGCAACTGTGCAAACTCTGCTTAAACTTGGCAAGACTTCAGACCAAAATTCACCACTCGTTTCGGGATGTCTCCAGGCCACTGCAGAACAGTTTTTCCTTACGCTCTTTCCATCAGTTTAATATGGAACACACACTGTATTCCCTGAAGTCAGACATCCCCTGCACTGTTTTAGTTTGCTTTAGTCAGCCCATGTGTTAGCAAGCCTCCAGAAAGGCAAGGCTAAAGCTTTGAGAAAACATTTACCTTCATCCATGCCATTAAGTATTTCAGTTAAATCTTCATGTTTGCTGTCATACTGGTGCTCTTTCCACGTTTCACCGTTCTCACTTCGGAGTACGATCAGCTCTCTTTCCTTGCCTCGCATTGATCCAAAATGCGGGATTTCCACTATGACAGGGCTAGGGAAAAAGGAACCAAGTTATTTTTAACCCTATATTTCCTCACTGCCCTCAATTTCCTACAGGTCCTTAAGAAAACTACAGTCATTTTTAATAGTTAACACTGTTACGGTAAAAATGCTCTTAAAATTGCCAAAGCTGCACAATCCTTAATCATTTAAACTGTATTAATGGATAAATCGAAAATACTAATATATAGCTGGATTTTAGTGCAAATCTTTTGAAATATCTGCCTTCATGAAAAAAATAGTGACAACTTTTAGTAAGGAGAGTTCTCCTTGCTCATTTATCCCAGGTGTAGGTGATCCAACCTGCCTCCAGCACACACAGCACTGCTGACTTTTAACTGGCATTATCATAGTCAAAGTTTGGATTTGGCTCAGAGAGTTTGAAGGGACAAAGTCAGTTCAGAAGCAGTCTGTCTATCCCAGTGCATGCAACAGCCATTGACTGTAACAGGAACCATGCATTTATGCAGATTTTGAACTTCAAACTGAGTCCCATAGTTTTCAAAGCTCTCCCTGGCTCTCTGTTGATGCAGCTCCTGTGAAATAAAAGAGACTGTTTTTCTTTAGCTCCACTTTCTGGTTCTCATGCCCAGCATCACAGCTGCAACCTCTGCACAGCAAACACCACCAGGGAATCATTAGGTCCTTTCAGAATGGACTTCTCTGGGTTGAACAACATCACAACCACATTTATATTAGTTACTGTCAAACATTTTTGGGGGAAGGAAAGGGAATGAGAAGGTGGTTAATAATACACCTATGTCACCAGACAATGTACCTTCAACAGAGGACTGCAAGTGCATTACTGAACAGTTTGTATGAACAACCAACAGAAACCACCATTCACTTCATGTGCCATTCCTCAACAAAACAGACACTGTTGCCAAACACTTCACAGGCAGGATATGCATTTTAAAGTATGCTAAGACAAACCGACTGAAATCACACAGTAAGTGAACATTTATGGATTATGCAGCTTTAAGACATTTAAATAGACAGTATCATTATTTTCCTACAGAGGTTGTAAAGGGTTTTACTGCTTTGTAACAACTTGGTTAAAAGCAGTGTCACGTGATGGGAGAAGGGTGCAGCATTTCTGTGGTACTGTACGTCTGCCAGGTATTGGGTGCATTAACCAATCCATCACTTGAGTATGAAATCACAACAGCCATCATGGGGAAAAACAAACTAGCTCGAGGCCCAGTTTGCACATTAAATTCCCAGGGAGAAGAGTTAGTCTTTTTTCCCCATGAAAATGAGCTTAATTAATATATGTATTAGACGCTTTTAGGAACACCCAGTCTATTTTTCAAGTCTTAAGTCCTCTAACAAAAAAACCAGGAATGTAGCTGCTCTCTCCCATTGTGCAAGGAAATATCAAAAATTCAAATACATTGCTTAAGATATTTACTCTCTAGTTCAAAAAGAGCACCAGCTGAAAACTAAGGCTGTAGTACAATCTTTGCAGGCTAATATTTCAGATACTGTCTCTGTAAATATTTAGAAACTACACAATTTTGTGCATGACATTTAACGAGAATACTCAGTGAGAAGGTATTGAACAGGTTTGGAACACCAAACACTCACCAATATTTTGAAAACCCAATGCAATAAATTTCACAATATGGTTTAAAAACAACAGTCAAAAACATATGGAAACATCCTTACATGTTTAGACTATACACAGCAGTCCCTTTGGGTAGCATACTTGGCTTTGTAAATTTATTTTAACAAGATGCCTCCTTCAGGTTGAAAAGATTAGTATTTCTCCAATCTTGCTGAATCAATTAATTAACTTGATAACATTTTTTTCTGAATAATCTCTCGTAAGTAATGGACTTTATGCAATCACATTTTACAAATGCTCTTCCCAAAACAGTCTCACTTCAGGCCTGTAAATACCTTCTCTACCACTGGGTTGAACTTAAAGGACTGCCACTGTGTATTAAAATGTATTTAATGCAGTAGAAACACTTCAAATTTAAAAAATTACAAAAGCACAGAAGTTATGAAAGCAGAATGCTGGCAGTGAATTTTACATGCCTATAAGCACAAGGTAATAGCAGAGCTATATTAAATCAAGCCACTATGATTTTCTTTCAGTGACATAAATCAACTGAAAGTTTTAGGAAACTTAAAGAAAATAATGGGAGTAACAAAAAATTGGAAACAAAAGAAAAACTGTAGACATTCTGTATCTTTTCCGTACATATCCTACCCAATAAATTTTGTTCCTTGTGGACCAAGCTGCAGGATTCGGCTAACCATGCTCTCACCCTCATTTAGAGGGGGAGGACTTTTAGGAAGATGCAGTTTACTGAATAACATCCATGCAGCAGGAAGAGAAACGAGAAGGGGAAATTAGGAACAAGCTGTCATTCCCGACAGAACCAGCAGTTTATACCAGGGTGCCACTCACGGTAACGAACAAAATTTATAATTAGGAAAAAAAAAATCAGCCACATCATAGTGGATTGTTTCCCCTATTTTAAGCTTTAAAAACAGTCAGTTCCTAGCACTGGTACTACTTGTACCACCGCTCCACAGCAGGTGCTCCACCGTCACTCCAAGTGGCTTTGCTCCACAAGACGGAGACAGGCAGCTCCCAGCAACTCCAGAGGGAGCTGCACACATGCTGGGAACAGAGCTCAGTATCTGGGTCCCTGTGGGTGTCTCTAAACAATTCTTTGTGATAGTGCTGTTTCTCTAAATACTCTACAAGCAAGAGGGTCAAAACCTGCTCGGGGTTTTCAGTGTGTGACTCCTCCTGACTCCCAAGGCAGGGTTGAATGAGTAGATGGGGATGGGACCTGGCCTTCCCATGGCTTTCCTTACCTTCACCTCCATCCTGCAGTCATCAAAGAGGCAAAACTCTCCTTAAAACGCAAGGGTTCTTTACAGAAGGAATGGCAGGTTGGCATTTTTTAATGTTTTAAGTTAAGTAGCCTGTGCTACGAGCTCAGATGAGGTGGAGTCCATGTTTAACTACTTAGATCCACAGGATAAAGGGAACGAAAGGTGCGACATGAGCATAAACAATTAAACTCACAGAACAACTCACCCTAAAAACTGTGCCCCTGCTGGCCCCATTTCTACAAGCCGGCTTGCCAATCCTTCTCCTTCAACCATGGGTGGTGGGCTGGCCAGTTTGTGCCTCTTGACCAGGCGGCAGGTGATGCGGGTGGGCGCCGTGCACTTCCGCGGCGGGATGATGATCCTCATGCCGTGGTGCCGACTGCCCCTCATGGAGCCCCCGCGTGCATCCACCATAAAACTAACCAGGAAGCTGCACAAAAAAGAAAACCCTTCAATGAAAGTCGTCTCGAAACAAGCAGAAGATCAGCAAAAAGTCAGCAGACACAGACTTCAAAACATTAGGAAAGTCATCCCGATCCCAGCTAAACTAAAAAGAACATGGAGATCCTTTTAAAACTTGCACTTGCGTGTTAACTACTGGTTATCAAAAGCAGGAATTACAAAAGCTCTAGTAACATCATGGTGAAATGACCATGTTCTACTGAGCAATTTGGATTAAAAGTGTACACAAGTAGTGTATTAGTAGTGGTTTGTTAGAATTTTAAAGCATCCCTTTGTTGCTGTTAGCTCTATTGTCCACAAATGAGAGTAATTAGCCTCACATGCATAAAGCAACCAGACAGTGTAGAAAAAGGAGTATCAAAAATGTTTATTATTTTAGGAACCTCAGTCTTTAAAATCTTCCCACTGTCTCATTTGCAAATACTCTTGGTGGCTGCCAGAGCAAGTGCCAGCACCATGGGTGAGAGTCCAGGCTACTAAGGGCTTCCACTGATGGGGAAGATAAGTGATGACTACCAAGGACATAACTTCCTTTAGGCTGTTGGCTCCCTGGAGGAAATCATGCCATTACTTCTCTTTGAAGATTAGATTCATTAGCAAAAAAAAGAGACATTAAAGAAAAATTGCACTTGCTAGTGTCATTCCAATGCATAATTTTCCATTTTTTCGTAAGGGGGTAGGAAATTATATTTGTAAATGATGAGTGGCATATTTTTAAATAAAATCCTTTCTATTAGCATGGGAATAATTAAAATTAACAATTCATATTAGAATAGCTTCAGGTAGAAGATGCAATAACAAGCTGGTATCAAGAGGGACACAAGTTACCAGCTCGGTCTTGAAGCCAGTACAGATTTTGTTTGTGCCTTCTGAATGACAGACACTGACATAGCTGACACATCTGTCATGTGGCTTCACTATTTTCAAGGCTGTTGCCAAAACTTCCAGCTTTTAAGAACTAAACCTTCACATGACTAACAGGTGAATCCATTCAATTTCCTGGCTCCTGACAGAAAAGTGAACTAAGGGTGTCAGTCAGTAATCCAGGGGATTGTGATGGCTCTTGGAAAAAAGCCCCCAAGTGTTCTGAAGTACGACTGGGAATTTGTGCAACACAGTTCCATTTGCTTTGAGACCAGCAGGGTATCAACAGCAGCAGCTGACAGGCATTGGCCAGGCCTGCAAAGAAACTGTACTCAGAAGTCTGGCCAACATGGGTGGGAAAAATGTGCACAAAAGCAGGAGAGAAATCAACATTTGGTATTTAGTGGTCTGCAGGAGAGAAGTGAGTAGGGACACAAACTATAAATAGAGGAAGCATGATGGAAATGTTGTCCAGCTGAATTCCAGATCAAGAAGTTGCTACACTGCCTTTCTTCAAATTAAAATCCATCAGTAAAGATGGATCCATCAGTAAAGATGCTCTCTGAGATGACCCTAGCCCAAATTTACAATTTCTCATGTGCCAGACACTTTACAAAACTGAGGCATGATATTTCACAGTAGTTTTCATACAGAAAAACTGTATCCACGTTCCATGTTTCTCTCCTAGAAAAATGCAATCCAAATGTTGCCACTAGGGTATCCCAGCTCCTCACAAGAGGAATTGTTTCAGCAGGACAGGATCTTGGCTAACCAAACACTTTCCATAAACATTAGACCTGTGTCAGAACCAGTATGCTCAATCTTTAAATTATATACTCTATAAATAGCGATTATAATCTCAGTATTTATGGATGCTTAGCTGGACTTTTAGAAACATGCACGGTTTCTGTCTGCAGAGGAGCTGGGGCCCTTTCAGACTGGAAGTTTGTAGGGTGGAGGGATGCCTGGCTGAAGCATCCCCAGGGCTGAAGCTGCAGCAGCTCCAGGGAGGCACAGCTGGTCAGAGCCCCATGGAGGAGCCTCCTGGGAGCTTGGCAAGGCTGGGCTTGGCCTAATGGCTCAGCACAAAGCAATGTTTTGGAGAGCTGCCTATCATGTACACTGTTACTGGCTTGTTAAGCCACCTCAGAATTAATAATGAAAAGGAGGCTTTCATCTAGTGCAAAAATGCCAAAACTTACACTCAAATAAGATGCTGTCTTCTGTACCCAAACTATTTAAATGATGGAAAGTATGTAAGAGCGAACTGCCAAAAATCTCTAGGCACCTAAATCAACTGTCTTAAATTCATAATTAAAAAAAAAAATCAATAGAAGTTAAAACTAAGTACCTACAAAAACCAGTCCCTGAGTTACCAGGGATGTTCAGGCTGTAGATTTTAAGGTCAGTCCAGCCTCAGCAACCAGGAGCTTTGCACTGCTACTGCACACTGCTGGCAGCAAGGGTGAATAACCCCTGGCATGAGCCTGTGCCCCAGGGCAGGAACCAGCCCCTTCCAGCCTCGGTGTCTGCACCACACTGCAGCCTCCAGCACAGAGCAAACCTGCAGCCCCTGTGCATATTGCTCCCAGGGAAAGGCAATCACTGCCAGCAGCTTATTAATGAGTTATTTCCTTGTTTAATTTTCCGATTAGTAACTTACCGTGTAAAACAATAACAACAACTCCAAACAGCATTTCATGCACTTTCTAGCTAAAAACATTAGTAGCTGATGCTTACCTAAATTAATGTTGCACTAATAATGGAAACTACAGTATGACTTCTAAAACACAACGCTAAAGGCTAATGAGCATTTCTACTTGGATACATGGAAGGGATGAGGATGTGGTTGGATGCACTACAAACATCTACACACACTCTGTGGGAAAAAAATGTTTAAAAAACAAAATAAAATGAGGATTCACAGAAAGCACCGAGTTATCACCTTGAATCATACTGGGGGAGTGGAGAGGAATAGCTGCAAAATAATTTAGAAAGCAAATGGGAAAATTAATGCAAGATAATTAGAGGCAAGCAACAGAAAATACCAATAATAAGTGCAAAGAAAAAGTAACAATCAGAAAAACAACAAAAGCAACATGTTTGAAGGCCAGCTTTAGAAATTATTTGGCTTTTGCTTCACATATTGTGACATATGTCATATAAAATATGCTACACGTGGAAAAAAAAAATCTGAAAGGGAGGCACAACTCTGTAAGTTCTCTGGAAAATGCAGGAGCACAAGGAGAAAAGCATTTGCTGTTTACTTAGTCAGCAGAGAATTTATTGCAACACAGCTTCTTCATTGAATTCCAAAAACATGCTCCTGTGTGCCATGGAAAACCAGTTCTTGCACTTTCCTAGAGCAGAGTTTATTTTTCTAGAGCAAGAGTTTATTTTCCAAAGCATAATGTATAAACATATGCGTGGCAGGATGCTTGAAAGGAGTATCAGTCCATGCCATCCATTGCACTGCTGTGAAAAATGAGTTCTGTGTGTACAGCAGGTGGGAGTAAATTATATATAGTTCATATAATTTAAAATGCATATAGTTGATATAACTTAAAGTACAGTAAACTATAAAGAATCTGATTTATTCCACTTTGCAAGACTGGATCCAGTATTTCTGAGTTTTTCAATATTGGAAGGCAGTGTGGCACACTAATTTCTTCCTTCCAGCTAGGAAAATGAAGGAGTTAAAGGCAACACGAAGAGAGAACACCCACATTTTACTTTGGGAAAGCTGCAGGAGTAAGCTCACATCTGACAGCTGAAGGTCATTTTGGTGAGGGTCTCTACCCTTCCAGAGGCCTCAAGATTCATGATGCATTTCAATGTACTGCTTACAATGGACCCTGTTCAAAATATATGCTGGCAAAACAACTTATCTGAACTCAAGAAGAAAAACATAAATCATCCTCTGGCTTGAAAAAAGGAAAAACCAGAAGAGTTGAAATCACTGCCAACAATTTCTGCTTTCTTCTCCTTTCACTGATACATTGCTGCATCTCCACATCCTGCTCCCAGCATTCCCCTTCTGCCTGGGTTAGGAAATAAGAACAAACATTGATGCTTCCCCCTGACAGGGGGCAAATGGGGAAAGAGTGACCCGAGGCAGCAGTGGTGCTCCTGGCATAGCACATCGGGGAGCCCTGGGATGGTGGAGATGGCCAAGAGCACTGGGGTCAGAGCCTGGCCACAGGGCCACCACACCACGAGGGCTGGCAGCCCCTGCCCCGGCCACAGACAGAACTGGGGACAAAGACGGGGATGAAGCACCCCAAACAAGCAGAAAAGGATTTGCTGTTTAGGAAAAGACTGGCAGAAGAGATGTGAAAAGTCATGGTCCTCTGCATATCAGATGTGCTGAGGTGGTGGAAGATTAGAAGAGAACATGTGTTGATTGCCTCTAGGTGAAGATAACCAGGGAAATCAAGCAGGATATTATAATATGGGGACACAACTGAAAAGTAAATAAGCAACAAGTGAGATTTGGGGTTTTTTTTCCTGACAAAGGAACTGAATGCTCAGAGCATCGTTTCTGAAGGATTTTCCATGTCAAATAAGAAATGTAATGGGTCAGAAAAGCCCTATATGTTTGGAGAATATTTTGGTTTATGCCCATCTGGAGAGCTATACCTGTTCGGAGGATATCTGTCCTCTCCCTGCCACCCAGCCCCACGGTTTGCTCCCCTCTGGGCAGCAGCTTAGACCACCTCTGCATTTGAGAGGGCCCATGTACCAAGGGAGCAGAATTTATGTGAAAGCCCCCACGTCCACAGAACATATGTTTTGGAGGGCTGGAACCACTGGTGAACATGCAGAACACCTAAGGGCAGGCAAGTATTGTCCCAGAGGACTGGCAGGATGAAAAACATCAGACTTAACTTCTATCAGGATGAAAAGAAACCAGAAAATTTTAGATTAATCAGTCTAACCCAAATTACCAGGAAATATTCAGGAATAAATTATTGAATAATCACTCTATAAGGGCCTAAAGGATCAAGGTAATTAGTCAAGATATTACACCTTTCCTACCACCAGTCTCAAAATAAAAACAAACCAAAAATATAAGTGGCAAGAGCAATTAATGGCAAACGAATTTGAATTCCTTCTTTGATGTGTGGAAGTACTGCCTTGGTACCTCAGCAAGCAGTGGAGGAAGAGTACAGATAAGGTAAGTGCAGGATCACCTGAGAAGTTACCTCAAAATTGAGATACCATCAGTGCTTTCCTGTTACACTGAAAGGGAGCTTCAAGGGCATATTTCACTGTGCTGTCCTGGCACAGGTGCTAGGCTAAATGTCTTCACCATTTCAGCACAGAAAACAGGTCTGAAAAGTCTTTGGAAAACAGGACCAGAATTAAAAGCTCTCTTGCTAAAAAATGGAAAAAGGGGCTGGAACCAGCAAGCTGAAATACCATAGAGACAAATGCAAACAGAGGGGAAAAACCAAACACTTAAACACCACACCAGTAAAAATTAACCAAACTTCAGGATTTCAAGAGAGAGCCAAGAAATTCTAGCAGATCACAAACATTCACCAATAGAAACTGAAATTACCAAAAGGATAACTCTCATTGTGGGACCGCTTAAGTGTGCTACGTGTCAGCCCAAGGAGGTGGCGGTCCTGGCTTACAGACAAGCTCTCATCAAAGAGGGGAGAGCTGGGGCAGAGCAGCAGGAATGGGCTGGCATGGGGAAAGCACCACCTAGGAGGGTCTGGGACATTTCAGTCTAAAAGACAGGATTACATGTCTTCAGACACAGAAAACAATTGCGAAGAGACCAGTTAGATATTGTTCTCCATGCCCGCTATGGATATGACAGTGGATATCCACTATGGGTAAGAAATAGGCTTAGTCTGCAGCAATGAAATGTTCCCTGAGCATTAGGGGAAGAAATAAAGATAGCAGACTCCTGAAGCTTGGGGCCTATAGAATCTCTTATTTTTAGTGATTATTAGGACATTAAATGTCTTTCAGGAATGGCTTGGCTACATTTTATCCGACAGCAAAGGAAAGGGTTGGGCTACCACCTCTCCGAGGTCCTTTGCCAGTGCACCATTCCATGATAACCAACAGTCTTCAGCTTTTCATACTGCAATTCTTGACATTTTAATGCTAGCACTGACCACGTGCAGCGTTTTATCAGCTTGGGACCTAAAAATCCTAAAAACAGTATAGATCTGTTCAGCAGGTGCAGATGTGCATTGTGGGACTGTAGCTTTAGATTTGTGGGGCCTGCTGTATTGGAAATGAAATATTTTGGTATGTGCCACACTCATTTTTATGATAAGAATGTAATTAGTCACAAAATGGGGAAGCAAATTAAAACGGATATGAGATTTTATGTCCTGATCTCAAAAACTAAACAACAAATATTTACACTAGACAATCTAATAATATGCAAAGATTACTTACACATTCATTTGCAAATTTTTACAATATGCATTCAGACATCACTACTACTGCATTTAAATCAAGTCTGCGTGGCACTGTCAAGAAGCACCTAAATTACAGTGATGACTCATAAGTAAACAAATAGCACCACTAAAATCAAACTACAGATATTGGAGACTAGGCAGGAGCTTGAAGTATAAATAAAAGAAGAGACCAAATTAAAGCCCCCCATTTTTTCCTCCATGAGAGAACAGAAAGCATAACATTCTATCTCTGATTTCATATTCCAAATAATTTACCGCAATGCAAACAAAATAAACTATAACACTTAAAGCATAAGCAAAAGAAAAAGCAAAACAGGACTCTTAAAGAGAAGCCTGCGGGATTACAGTGCTTAGGCATTTGGAAAATTAAGTGCAGAAGCAAGTTTTTGGTTTGATATTCAAGAATTTAGACTGACTCCTGTTATTAAGCACCCTCCTTGAAGTCAGTGTGAATTTTGCCACTGGCTTCAAGTGGAGCAGGAGCAGACATGTTATCAGCCATTACAGCAGGCTGTGTTCTGCAGCTAACAATACAGTTCCACATCTAAAGATAAGGAAAACTGTTAAGTGACCTACCCAGAATGGATGGGACTCGAAACAAGGTTTACATTGTCCAAGGTGTCTGCAGCCCAGCTATAGTGCCTGAGAGAATCAGAATCAAACTCCCTTTGAAACGTCAGGTGCTTCAAAACAAAACAGATAAATTGAAAATTAAAATTAACATTAGAAACACTTGTCTTAAATACAAGCTTGTTAATATAATTACATCAAATTTAGATCTGGTCCTTTCCATTTAACAGTGCTGATACCTCCAGGGTTAAATCACTGGAGATCCTGTAACAGAAACATGAAATACACACACAAACTCTTGTGTCTTCAAGCATTCTTTTTGCCCACTTTTTGCACTTCCTTCAGTTTCAAGAAGGTCTCTCCCCAGTCTTTACTTACTTTAATGTGCCAGGTTAAAAAGATTTAAAAAAACAACATTACCATTTGAACTGCAGTCATACACCATACAGACAGGCAGTGTAATACCACCCCTCAGAGGGTGCCATTGGATAGATCCTTATTCAAGCAGAACCTGGGAATAACTTCCCTGGGAGTTTCACTGAGGCTGTGAATGCAGGAGGAGGTTGGTTTTACACAACCAACATGGGCACTGTTTTGTGGAGTGCCACTGCCCCTACTCATCTGGACAGAAATAGCTTTAACCCTGTGAGGCTATAATTAACTCCCCCTCGGACAGACTGTGAGGTGTGACTTGTTTCTCCTGCTGCCCACGCACATGGACACTCACACACCCTGTGCCCCACAACATCCCTCACACTACAAATCCTCCCACTGGGCAGCAAAGCTATTCCAGCAAAATACTGGTTTTCCTTTGTTTCTCTTTTCTTAGGAAATGAAACCAACTAAACTCCAAATACTGTTTCCCCCTATTTCCAGGGTGATATGAAAGCATCTCCCTCGTTTACGAAGCACCGTCATAAATTACATCAATACAAGTCAAGAAGCAACACACAATCTTCACCCAAGATGGTGTTAAAAATGTCAGTGTTTCCTGTAAGTAGGTTGTTTGCTGCTTAGAGGCAAATGCAGCTAGAGAGAGCAGCCTGTTTGGACTGAAACCTCATGGGCTGTTTTCAAATCAGATTCAGTGGGTTCAAGTCAAACCAGAGCCAAGCACACACTTCTAAAATCTTATTATTTCCACCTGGGTTTTTTTATATGCTGACATATGCTGGTAGTGGAAATTAATTATTTTAATAGAAATATCAGCGTTAGAAGTAAATCTGACAAATTCAGTCATAAACACACAAAAGTACTTCTCTTGAGAAGCTTCCACAAGATGAGCAGGCAGAGAGTTGCTGTGTTGCTGGCCGGAACGTGCAACACTCCCATCACTCTGGGGTTTCCAAAAAACTGCGCTCTTTAGGCATTTCTTTCATTAGAGATGAGGATCCCAGGTTTCCTTCCAAAAACTATTGACACTGTAATTTACTGCCCTTGGACAGAAACCCCTGCAGAGTGCAGCTTTGCTCTGTCACTCCTGGCTCAATGCCTCCTCCCTTCCCTAGCTCAACACTTCCATGAAGGATCTTTTGTCAAACTTTGTGCTGTAACAGATGAACTTGAGGCCTGATGGTTCAAGCACAGACAACAACAACAGAGGGCAAACTTGCATATGCTAAACAGCAAAATACACCATCAGACAGAAAAGGTAAAATGAATGCTGTCAAAACAATGACAATTAAGCATCCAAAGTGGACTTAATTAGCAGCATTTGAAATACATGTTATAATTTAGTTTAATGAAGAGTTTTCTTAGTCTTTCCAATAAGATACTAGGGATTCTCCAACATTTCCTGGAGAGCCTGTGGTTTAGGCAGGAAAGCCAGCACTGTGGATTTCTGCTGTTCCAAATGATTTGTAAGAGCTCACACTGAGCACGTTATTACTTTTGATACCAAAGAGTGTAAGATTCAGACAGGTTGTCTCAGGCATTGTAAAAATTTAGATAAACAAAAATAAATTTATTATTTTGATCAGCGATAAACTTTATAATCAAAAATAGGACAAGAAATGGGCCAAAAGGAACAGCACAATTTGGTGTTTGTCCCTGAAAGGCCTGCTAAGCTGTACAGAGTCACTGCACCGAGGCCCAGGCACGCACCAGGACACACATCAACAAGTAAATGTGGGGTCAGGTTTCCTGCAACAGATGAAAAATGCTTGTGCTCCCTTAGCAGTGGGATATGGAAAACTAAACACAGAGCCATATAAATTCCAAGGAAATACCATCACTCCAAAAGAATCTGTGCTAGACAGAGGTGCTCCTGCACCCGTGGATGTGCTCTAGGTTTGCCTACACACCTAGGTGGTTCCTCAGTCCAGCTCCATGTCCTGAGACATGGTCTGTACACCAGGTGACTGGGTTTTTTTAAAGCATTCCTTTCTGACCAAGTGCAATCAAACAGATCTTTTGGACATACATAGAGCAAGCAAAAGCCCTAAGTCTGCAGCTAAGAATTTTGGTGGAGAAACAGAGTCGGAAAAGCTGATAGCTGGACACACTCATCTTACACACAGCACACATCTGTGAATCTCATTTTTTCAGCCTGTTGAGGTGCTGGATTTTCCANCAGGCACTGTAATCTATTCAGGCTTTCAGGCAAAAAAAAAAAAAAAAAAAAATCTTCCTGTGCAAGTTGCAATATAAGCAGTCCAGAAGATAGTACATTGTCAGTGACATTAAATCACAGGATCCATTCTGTGTTTGGTCAGGTCCCAGTGTTCCTTCCCTGGACTGAGGGAGATTAAAAATGCATTGCTAAAGGGTGTGGCAGCCTTAGATGCAAATGTGTGTATAAAAATACTGAGGGTTCTGCTGGCAAGGATCCTGCTGCTGGTTGCATAACTGAATATCCAGGCTGTGTAATATCAAAGTTCAGCAAACAGAAAAATTTATGCTTCCTCCCAGATGAATTTATCCAGACTGAAGTGATTCAGCAAGCTGCTATTTAATGGACAGCCCGAGTCATCCTGCCTTTGGCTGATTAAATTCAGAGGTTGATGTAAATTATTCCATGGAGAAGTCATTTGGATTTAGTCTGAGTTGCTGCATCCAAGGTAACACGCCAGAGCACAGAAATTTTAACTTTGCTCCAGCCAGGTTATGAGGTACAGTGTGGGCTGGATTCAGAGTTCCCTGTGAACAGGGTCAGCAATAAACCACCAAATGCAAACAATGGAGAATATCATGACTTCTAAAGAATTATTGGAAACTCTTCTCTAACACTCCATGTGTTATGCTGGCAGTGAGGTTCAGTAAAGAATGGTTTTAAATCTTCCTCATTTGACTCTTTCCAGTCTCCCAAGTCTACCTGGGATCCTGAAAAATAGGGATGGGATCTGCTATCTTAACCAGACCAAGAGGTAGGCAAATGTTCCTTACTCTTTTACATACTGATGTTTGTGATAAAATTAATTCCCAATAATTGACTTTGCTGCTGCCATGAACTCCAGACAGGTTCTGAGCTGTACAAAGGGAGAGGAAAGGGCATACACAGACAGGCAATGGATCACTCTGTTTCAAAGTAGTGTGATTCCCAAAATAGCTTTAAGTCCTCTCAGTTCCCAGAAAGACTTTCAGAATATTGGCTTCAAACTACAAAGATCTTTGTTCCTGTGAATCTCATTGGTGGAACACAATAGTGCCTTTCCCCCCTGCTTTCTACTGCCATAGCAGAGGTTATCTAGGATCCCATTAATGTACAGAAGGATGAGGAAGAGGGGCAAGGATATTCTTCATCTCCCAAATGCACTTCTCCTCTTCCAGCCAAAAGCTAGGGCTGGGCTGGGCAGAAAACCACAGGAATTCCAGAGGACGGATATATTTTTGTCAGGGCATGGAGGTTTGGAGAAGTCATGACAAAGTTTTAGCTGGTCTCCCTTTCTCATGAAGATGGTTTGTCGCTTTCATGTTTGTTTTGCACAGAATCATGGCTTTACTAACCTCTCAAGACAGGACTCATATTTTTTCCCAGTACCACATTCTTTGAGAGTTGTTAAGCACAGAGCTGGTTTTAAGCCTTATAATGTGCATCCTAGCTGCTCAATCCATGCCATCTACTTTAATAGGAATCATGAACAGAGAATCACAAAATGATGCAACATATTCTCAGACTGAAGAGTCTTCCTCTCCTCTGAAATTTCCATCATAACAAGAACACTTAATGAGGTCTTAGTATTCGAAGGCGTCAAAGCAGCTTTAGGTGCTCAGCCCTGACATAGAATTTCCAGTGCCAGTAGCTGCAGATTTTGTTTTATGACTTCAAACCAAACAAAACCACAAAATCACTGCTATGCAAGCTTTGGAAACTCTCCTTAGATGGCTGTTGCAAATTAAGGTTATTGGAGGTTTACAGATTTCCACTTAAAAGTAACAATCTAATAATAAACATTCTGTTGCTAAACAGAATCCAATTTCTGCCATTCTCATAATACTACCAGAACTGTGTGTAAAAGCTGTATAAAACTGGACGGCTTATCCCACAATAGAATTTACAGACTAATACAATCAAGGTTTAAAATGTACAAGTCCTGCTCTGTGGACTCTTTTCCCCATGAAAATATCCTCTGAGATCAATAACCCCCCACTGCAGGAATGGTCTGTGAAAACAGCAGCAGAAAAGCTCTGTTTCATTACAATCCACCTTATGCTTTCCCAGGACATAAACAACAGTTCCACTCCAGTCCTTTCCAAGTAAAGATTTTTACGTGAATTTTTATCCTAGCAGGTCTTTGACTTCTGTGTATGAAGAAACTCTTGATAAATTCAGTTAGATTTGGAAATCTGAAGCAAGTCTACCAAGGAAAATGCTGAGGAACTCACAAACAAAGCATACCATACTCAATCATCCCCAGCTTTTGGAAAGACTTTCCCATGCTATAATCAGGTCAAAAGATGCTGCTTTTGTTGCATTAGTCATTGCACAAGTGTTTGGAAGATATATAAACTGAAGAGTCTATAATAGCTTAATCTTTACAAGGCCAAATTCTTCCCAAGAGTGAAAAAACAAGGACAGCAGTTGGAGTCCCCTCCATGTGGACAGAACAGGCAAAGTAATTCCCAGTGTGTGCAGTACAAAGGTTGCTTAGTGTAAAACTCGTTGCTCCCAGCTTATCAGAGCACTCTAAAGACACACGTAACAGGAGCCTCGCAGCAGCACCCACTGACCTCAGCCAACGACCAACCCCACACTCAGAGACCTAACTGGTCCCTTAAAGACTCTTTTGGTCTGGGACCCCACCACCTGCCCCTTGCAGGATCAAACCCAGAAAATGGTAACCCCACCATCTCTTGTTCACAGCTCCTTTCTTGCCCCTCTTCACCAGCTAAGGGAGCAGCCAGAGTCTCTGGAAGCACAGCTGAGGCCCCCACACTGCAATGCCCTGCAAATATGAAGCACAGCTACCCGGTGGCAGAGACACAGCACATACCTGATCCTTTGCTGGCACCAGCAGCTCTTCAATCATCATGCTGTCCCGGGCATAGGAGCTCCTGTTCAGCGTGTAGGACCTATCCGAACTGAAGGAGCGGAGGCTGTTGTATTTACCATTTATCATAGAAAGTGCGGGTGACAATGAGATGAACAGAAAATAAAAATAAAAAAATTAATACATGCAACTTCCAGGGATAGCACAAAATGGCAAAATATACATCATCTGTGAAATAAATACAAGGAGGAAAATGGAATAGAAAGTATTTGGCTATAGTTTAATATTCCCTTTATTACAATATGCATAAGCAAAATCTCAGCAGATGCTTACTGCTTTGGCAGTAATGTTGTGGCTTTAGAATAAATCTAGAACAGTGTATTCAAGTATTTAGGTGAACTTTGATAAATATCTCCATGCCCTAATCCTGAAGGCGACCCACGAGGGCGGGTCCTGGGGGAGCTGTGGGTAGGTCACAGTGCCTGCCCACACAGCTCAGGTTGCTGAAGCAGGTTTAACTAAGAGCAAGTTTTATGTGATGTCATTCTCTTTGTGGCTGAACCACTTCTGACATTGTTACAAACACCGTAGTTATCCCTAGAGTTAGAAAGGAAAGGATAATAAGTTTGAAATGAAAGGAGAAATAAATTTGCTTAATGACAACTAAGTAGAGATTCCGATGTTTTGGGAGTTATTTTGTGCATGTTAAACTATTTAGAAATAACTATGATCACTCTTAACGTGTTGCAATTAAACCAACGTAGGAGTGTTTTACATTTAACCCTGGAAGGTACATTATGGTATGTGCTAAAAACATGCTGCAGGCCTAGACATGCTTGCTACGTGACAAAAAATAAAGTAGTAAAAAACGTGAATTAATACAAAGCAACATCCACCAACATATTACACTTTTGAACTAGCAACACTTTTCACACTCAGAACTCTACAATGTGTTTCATGCATTTAGTAGTTGCTAATTGAATTTCTCTAATCCCTTAGCACACGTTCCTTCTTGTGCAGGAAGCAGAACTGGGATCTTAATTACACACTGTAGGCATATGTTAAGCAGAGTTTTACATGATAAAGGGCATAACGAATTTAAGTTATATTTGTTATAACAGAGGGATATTCTCTAGGGCTGAACCCCCTGCTCCCCAAAATAAAAGCATGTCACTTTCCAACGCTAAATAAAATGAAGATGAGCAATGGCAGCAGCAGAAAGATGAGAGAGATGTAACACGATGCCATGCCTTCTTACCTGACTTTTGGACTAAAGCAATTTACATTGGAAAAGAAACAGGAGAAATAGAAAGCAAAGAATCAGACAGGAAAAGCAAGATGTTATGGCTGGATGGCTTATATATTTAATGTGTTCATTTCTTAATGTTACACTCAGAATCAGCAGTAAGATACATCACAGAATACTTTTTTTGCTAAATTAAATACTTCACAGAAAAAAACCACTGTATTTGTCTCCTCTGAGCATAACATGGGCAACGCAAAAAATGAGCTACACAGCAACAAATAGTAATGGCACTGCTAAAACCAGAAGCATGGGAATATTAGATTCCTCTCAAAGAAAAGATAACATGGGGTTGAACCTTAGATCTCCCTAACTGATGGGGACTGTGGAATCTGCTCTCCCACCTGCACAGGGAGCACTCTGTGCAAGAAGAGAGCTGTAAGGACTGAAAGATGTCAGGTAAATCAGTGTGGGGCTCTGCACACAGAGCACTGCCCTGCTCCAGCCCTGATCTCAGTGACAGGGCTGTGTGATCACCCAGCTCACAACAGATTTGAAAGCAGCATGTCAACTTGGTTAATTCAGCCCACTATGACATTAGATTCTCCCTTCAGATCTAATTTGCTGATTTTCTGGCTAATGGACTATTTAAAGCATCTTGGCATTTCTCATGAACGTATTATCTCATAAACACTTATTAACTTCCCTAAAAATTGTAAATCAAGCACAACATGGCTGGGGACTACTAAAGAGCAAATTTCCACTGCATGCTTGCATTTCAAATGCGGCCATAAGAAACAAGACTGAAGGATAGGCATCTAAGCTTTACCTTATGGGAGCTGCCATTTGCTGTTAGACAATGAACTCACTTTTTAAACCAGATCTTTAAACTACAGCATAGGAAAAAGCCCTCAGGGCTCCAGCTTATGAGGTTTAATTATTAGCTTCAGTACAATTCAACTGTCAGTAACTACACTGCAAATCCACAACTATGGAAGCAATCTCTGCTCACACAGTTTTAACTATTTTGAGCAACACACATTGAAGGCTTTAGCAACATTCAAAAATAAAATCTAAAATGCTGATCTGGAAATACCTGCGTTGAAATTAACATTAGTCAGACAACATATTAATTTTACAACGTTTTATCAGGTTCACGGAAACTTTGGCCTGATTTTCGTAACACGTAATCCATTCCCTGTCAAAATAAATCCTGCAACAAATTTAAGGGAAACCTGTCTTTTCTTTTTTTAAGGGGGAGTAGCATTTTTTAAAAATGTTGTCTTTCCCAATTGGATTACTCACTAGCACCTTTAAAGAAATAAAAGCACCAAATAGCAAAATGATTTGTCATTCAGTTTTTCTGGCATTTACATTCTTCAGCAAAACACACCCATTAAGGAGCCCTCTACTGTGAGCATCAGTCTGACCACTAGTAGTCAAAAGAAACCAGGCTTTGCTGGCTGCTCTAGATCAGTTTCTAGAGCAGCTGCAGACTGCTAGCAAAGAGGTGCCTTGGAGATGTTCAGAGCATGAACAGAGACCAGAAAAAGTGAACAGCTAAGTTTCGTGTATCATTGCCATAAGAAGCCAACATGAATAAAGAATATGAAATAAAACTGCAATGAACATATGCTTCAAAGGAAGTACACCCCCTCTACCTCACTTCAACATAGACTCCAGTGCTGTGTGGAAGAGCGTGCTCGGTTTGTGAAAACTTGTTCCTGTGGTGACACGCGAACGTGAGAAACAGCAAACACAGTACCTGGCGGAGCGGGCTCCCAGGCTGAAGCCCATGTATCCTTCAGCAGGCAGAGAATCATCTCCCAGCTCTTTCAGATCCTGGGGTCCGAGGTATTTGTCTGTATCGCCTGTCATTGCATCCTCACCTGCCGGTACAAAAGCCAGGCTGGAATCAGAGCTACGCGTACGGCAGATGTTTGTGCGCTTAGTAAGTCAAAACGCCCTTCCCTGCTCGCCAATAAGGAATCAATCCAGTCACCCCCACTTTCCCTAAGGCTCTTTCCACGTTGGATGTTAATTATCCACCCTCTGAGTGTGCCTGAGAAAATAATTTTATTGGGGGACAAACGAAAGAAGCAAAATTCCACCTTGACGTAAACCCAATAAAGTTATACGAGGGAGGACTTTTGCCCAATCGTTTCAGCAAGCTAAAGAGTTCCTCTGTACTTTGCATCATTGCGCTCACTTTTGCTTTCCTTATGGAAAAAAGTCCGAGCTGACAAAGCTGGGTAATATCTGTGAGGGAAAAAAACCCAACAAAACAACAAACCAATCAACAAAACCAAACCAACCCCCGGCTGTGAGAGACAGCTTGTTTGCCCACCAGCCCTGAAAAGTGCAGCAAGCTTGAATGGAGGCTGAGGAGGGAAGGAAGAGGCCCGCCTTCCACCTTGGGTATTTCTCAACACCTTTTGGAAAATTTGAATGTAAGACGGGAATTGTTAAATTTTAATTTTTTTTTTTATGAGCCGCTCCCCAGAGCCAGGCTGATTTCCGAGGTAAGCGCTGAATGAGCCTCTCCCCAGTGCCAGGCTGATTTCCGAGGTAAGCGCTCCCCGAACCCCGCTCTGCCCCGCGGGCGGCGCAGCCCCATCCCCGCGGCACCGAACAAAGCCGGGTCCGCAGAGCCCCCGCAGCGGGGCGGGACCCCGGGCACCGCCGGGACACGTGGGCCATCCCCACAGAAGGACATCCTCAGCTGTTTTATCCAAAAAACCCCAAGAGGAAGGAAAGTTAGATGTCGGGAGAGGCGGGCAGGCGCCACAAAGGGTTAACGGAGCAGCTGCCCGGCGGGGAGCATTTGCATGCCATTACATCATGCGAACCTACATTCCTGCATTGACAGAGCAAGTTCAAAATATGCCTTTTGCGGTTGTTGGGTCCCCCCCCGCCCCCCGCCCGTTCCCTCAACAGCGCGGAGCAGAGAGCGCTCCCTGTAAACTCCTGGCTTGCCGATATTCACCCTCCTCCTTTGTTGTGAACGCGTTTTAGGTGTGTTAAGTTTAAACTGCACAACAGAGAAGTTTAACAACAGCGCGTTCCCGAAGGTAAGTGACTCCCAAGCCCAGGCTCACGTTTCCCGCTCTCATTCAAGGAGTTTAGACTAGTTTCCATTCACTAAACTCAGGAAACCACAGGCGAGCTCCGGTTTTAAACTAACAATCAAGTCTAAAAATACCCCTTCAGCTACTGCTTTGCAAACGGCAAACAAACAGACCAACTTTCTCCTCCAGCCCAGCAAGAACCAGTATTTTAAGCAGCAGTTTAAAAGCTAAAATGTTCACAATACACCAGAAAGCATTCAAAAACCCGAAACAGAAACATCATACATCAAGTGAAACTTTAAAAAAGTCTTACTGTTTTGGAAAGCCATTTTCACCAGCCTGGTCTATAAGATTTTTTTCCCCTGGTGTTTCCAAGAATTCCTATTAGTCCTATTAGTCCTTAAGCAGTGATTTAGACTTAATCTCCAAACCAGCACAAGCAAACTAATCCCTGTGGGTCATATTCGCTTTCCACACAACAACTGAGATCTTCTTAACATCTTGATCTCTTCGTATGTATTTTAGGACATGTGCATCTTTGTCCTCTCAACTCAGATTAAAGTTCTTTGCAAGTATGAAACAAAACGAAAACTAATAAGTTTCAAAAAAAAAAAAAAAAGTCCCTTTTTAATCACTCTGCAGACATCCCTTTAAAGCTTCTGCTGATTGGATTACAGCCTCCCTTGGCAAGCCTCTTGAATGGTGACATAAATGCAGGCACTCCAGTTATTTGTATGTAAATAGGGGTGCTGCGAGGGTGTAGTTTTTCTGTAACTTGATGCCGGGGCTGCGCAGGGAGCGCGGGGCTGCGGGGCAGGCGCTGCCTCCGCCCGCCCTCCCCGGCCGGCGCCGGCGCCTCCCCCGCGCCCAGCCCCTGCCCGGGGGAGCCCACCCTCAGCACAGCCCCCTGCCTCGAATGGGGGGCTGCTGGCCAGGGAGGAAACCGGACCGAAGCTTGCAGGCGAGGAAGCGGCCCGGGGAGAGCGAGAGATCCGGGCAACTTTGAGCAACTACGAACTGAGCCACTAAATTTGGAAACTTCTGCCTTGCAATACCTGAAGACAAGCGCTACGCCACCGTAAGGAGCAGAAGAGGCATTTTCTTTAAGAGCATCGTTTGTTAAAGGCAAGGAGAATCACCAAAAAAACCCCATTCAGCCGAGCTGTAAAATACATTAGATGTTATCCTGCTCTGCAGCTAATCCAGCCGGGGCAGGATTACTCTGATGAAATGCTCTCATCAAAGGAAAAGCTGCATCTAGGAGTGGTAATTTCAAAGAATTCCAGACATTGTTTTGTGATCGTGGGAGGCTGGAGCAAAATGGGTGGTGCACGTTTCAGCAATCCCACTCTGTTTAATTAGGTGCTGCAGCCTAATCCTGTGCGCTTCAGGTAACAGTGAGCAGTGTTTGCTCACAGCACACGGAATTCCTGCAGAGAGGGTCCCAGGGAAGACCGAAGACAAAACTCTGAACACAAACAATAGAGAAATGCCCAACAATGAGGCACCGATGAAAAAACACCAACAGATACTGCACTGCTTTGCCATCCTTCCCTTCCTAACAGGCTACACGTTGAAGAAAGGTGATGTCCCTGCTAACAGTGGGTAAACACAGCTATCACAAGTAGAGGAAACAGCTCAAAGTCCAGGGAAAACCAGCGGCAGTAGGTCAAAGCAAGGGCCCATCAGTTCTAGTGCACCCTGTCTCCAACAGCAGCCACATTTCACAGGAGAGTATGGGAACATGGACCAGCAGAAGTATTCCAGGACATTTTTCTAGCTGGCACTGACTTGAGCACGTTTTCTAAACCTGAAAGAGGTTTGTATAGTCATGAACAGGGGTTTTTTCCTTTTTAAATTCTTCCAGTTACACTTTGAACTCATGTAAATTTTTTGTGCTCCCCACACCAAGGACCCGTGCAAGGAGTCATAAAAGTCAACTACCTCCTGCAGGAGGAGCAGCCCTTTCAAGCTGGATCTGACTCTTGCTGGTTTCACCGATGCCCCATATTTTTAGAGTTCTGAAGAGCAGCAAGCACTGCTGCTCACTTTGCCACCCATTATAGGTTCCAGCCTATCCCTCCTGCAATTTGTTTGGTTTTATTTTCTGGGATAGAAGGTTCTACTGTTTTTAGTCTTTTCTCCCCAAGAATAATTTTCTTACCTCTTATCATCTTTCTCATCCCAAGTTTTCCCTGTTTTTCTGGTCCCCTAGCATGTCTCCTACAGCTGGGAATTGCAGGAGCACAGGGTAGGTGTTCTTTTTAGAGGCCAGTGAGAAATACAGGCTCTCTGGCAGCAGGAGAGAAGGCGTCATGTGGCTTGGGAAAAGTCCCAGACAAAATTTAATCATAGGCTGGGATCCAGATGAGCATTTGTCATTTGGCTTTGCTAAAGATACCTGAGGATTTTGCCACTCCTTCATCACGGCCTGTCCAGAGCTGTCTTGATGGCAGAAGAGGTAGAGCCACGGGGAAAAGGAGGATGTTTCAAGTTGTAGCCAAGGTTTTGGTTTCACAAAGTATGGAGAAAAGCCAATACCAAACCACTAAAACTTTTATGGAGCCAAAGAAACTCTGAAAACTGAGCTTAAAAATAGAATAAATCAACCCCTCCCAAAATGAGCAATAACAGATTTTCATGCTGATGTTCTGACCTGTCTTAAATGCACTTTAACTGCTGTATCTAGCACCTACTCAGGGATCAGGCAGTGTGCATTCATGTCCTGTTAGGACATCTAATCTTCCAGGGATTGATCAGCATGATACTTATTCTTACTGAGGCAGACATCTCCATTAAATGGTTTTAAAACTGTGTCCTGGTTTACACCCAAAAGTTTGTTATCTACTGAAGGCCAAATTAAAAAGAAATAAATTAAAAGTTCAAGAATAACTATTTTTTGATAATGTCTAAACTCTCCACACCTGATTGGGTTCATGGATTGCATTCTTTTTTTTGCCCTTCACTGCTCACAGGCTCTCTCCTCTTTGTATCAGCTCCCATGGCTTGCTGTCCCTTCCCCTCTGGGACAGCAGCAGCAGCTTCAGGGAGGGCTGTAGTGACAGGGCTCATGGCAGGGTTGTGGCAGGTGCAGCAGGGCTCCAGCTCCCTGCACCAGATTAAAGCTCCTGCAGCTGCCCAGAGGGATGCTGAGGGCATGAGCATGGCTCCAGAGGAGGGGATTCCTTCCAGGCCTCCTGCAGACAACTGGAGCTGAGCTTTACCACGGTTGAGCCCTGCTCCCCACCAGCCCCATGGCCAAGGGCACAGGGCTGGGACTCCCAGCTGCACGGGGAGCCAGCTCACAGCTGGAGATGGTGAGAGGAAAGACCCAGTTCTCCCAGACTCAGGTTTACATTTATAAGATTTGCAATCTCTTCAAAAATAAAAGCACAGCACACGCTCGGTATGCGTTAGAATTGCTCTTCTACAAACTCTCTGCTGTGTATGAAGGTGAGCCCTCAATTCTTTTCCCCACAAAATCATGTTCACATCTTTCAAAAAAACACCATTTCTTTTTTGCGGTGTAGCAATTTCCCAACACTTAACCTCATTTGGGCAGACTTGCCAGAACAGTCTAGGAAAAAGAATAAAAAATCTCTCTTCTCAACCAGTTTGACTCCAAACCAAACTGTCCTCAGCAGGGAAGAGAAATTACACAATTCCCATGTAAATACTTATTTAGTGGGCACAGCAAGACATAAAACACAAGGAAATGGTTTCCTGACATTTGTCCCCGAGCTCTGAGTCTCTACTTTCCAAGTCTTCAATTTCTCTTATGAGAGAAACCTTGAGGGTTGTGGCTCATTGAGAAGCCATTCAACAAGTCTGTCTCACTGAAGAGTTTTGGCTGATGATATGAACACCAGCCAAGCCAGGGAGAGCTTGGATTTGTTTGCTAAATTTGTGCCTTTCTCCCACTTGGAAATCAGCTCCCTGGCTCTGAGATTTGTCAGAGTGCCTTACCATCTTGAACAGATTTGTTTCGACTGGTGTGAGTGGATGCATTGTGTATAAATACCCCACTAGCACTGAGGAGCTGTGGGGATGGGCGTCACTGAGTTGTCTTTACAGAGCTGCAAATCAGGGAAGAGACACAGGCCAGTGGTTATCACCTCAAAGCCTGTAATTCATCACAAGCCTTGCAAAATACCTGTTATCTGATTTGTGAGCTCCCTTTCAGTGCTGGGTTTGAAAAAGACCATTTTTTACTGTCATCTCAGTATCATAGAGTGGCCTGGGTTGTAAGGCACCTTAAAGATCATCTTCTTCTAACTCTGCTGCCATGGGCAGGGACACCTTCCCCTAGACCAGGCTGCTCAAAGCCACATCCAGCCTGGCCTTGAACACTTCCAGGGATGGAACACCCACATCTTTGCTAGGAAAGCTGCTCTAGCTCCTCACCACCCTCAAAGTGAAGAACTTCTTCCTAATATTGAATATAAACCTACCCTCTTTCCACTTAAATCCATTCCCCTTGTCCTGTCACAACATACCCTTGTAAAAAGTCCCTCTCAAACCCTATAGGTCTCATTTAGGTACTGCAAGGTGCTCTAAGGTCTCCCTGGAACCTTCTCCAGGATGAACAACCCCAAGTCCCTCAGCCTGGCTTCACAGGAGAGGTGCTCCAGCCCTCTGATCACCTTTGTGGCCTATTCTGGACTTGCTGCAACAGCTCCATGTCCTTCTCACGCTGGGAGCCCAGAGCTGGATGCAGCACTCCAGGCAGGGTCTGGTGAGAGCTGCCCATGGTGCTTTGGATGCAGCCCAGGACACGGCTGGGCATTTCTGGGCTGCAAGTGCACATTGCCAGGTCATGTTGAGCTTCTCTTTCACCAAGAGCCTCAAGTCCTTCTCCTCAGGGCTGTTCTCAATCCATTCTCCACCCAGCCTGTATTTATGCTTGGGATTGCCCTGATCTTGATGCAGGACCTTGCCCTCGGCCTTGCTGAACAGCATGAGTTTCACACGGTGCCACCTCTCCAGCCTGTCCAGGTCCCTCTGGGTGGCATCCCTTCCCTCCAGCACGTCACCCACACCACACAGCTGGGTGTCACCAGCAAACCTGCAGAGGGTGACTGATCCCACTGTCCACAATGCCAACAAAACTGTGAAATGGCACCAGTTCCAATACCAGTTCCTGAGGAACGGCAGAAATCACTCATCTCCCCTTGGACATTGAGTCTTTGAACACAACTCTGCGTGCCCCATCCAGCCAATTCCATAGCCACAGAGCTGTCCATCCATCAAACCTCTCTCTCCAGTTTAGACACAAGGATGCAGAGCAGGACTGTTTATGTATAAATGACTCTCTCAGCTCCCCTGGCAACAACACGGGTGCAGAATACAGTCTGCAACAGGCAAGGAACCAATTGTACTACCTGCATTCCTAATTGCTGGTTTGGTCTTTGTTATACTGAGAGTTAGTGACTAGAAAAAACCTCCACAGATTTGGCTTTAAAAATGATCCCATACATTACAATTGACATCTTTAGCTCCAGCACCCAGGCTCCCCACAGGGTGTTTCTGGTGTGTACCTCCCTGTGCAGTGGGACACAGCAAGTTCCTGCCCTGTTCACTCACACTATTATGCATCAGTGTTCCTGTCAGCTGAAACAATGCAGTATTTTCAGCAGGACAATGGCCTAGGAGAGCTATTTGGAAAACACGTATGTATGGTAAGAACATGATCCATTTGGAACTGCACAATGACAGATGGGAAACAAACCAAAAGCCTCAACGCATGAATTAAACAAGAGCTGCACACAAAGAGCTGAAATATCTTTTACACCTTGCTGCTTCAATGCTATGAAAATTAGAAGTAAATACACCAATAGGGATGAAGAAAGAGAGATTGACTAAAGAAAAACAAGAAAATTGAACACAGTCATTTGTTTTTCAAAAAAACAAGAACTTTGTTCTTTCTGCCATTGAATTCGACTATCGGCCATTTCTTCCAAAGTGTTTTGATATTTTACCCTCTTGTCCAGTATTTCATTTTTCAGTTAAAACAATAAAACAGTTATTCACTTTATATAAGCACCAGCAAAATGATTATTCCAGGAAAGTGAAGGTAATTTGATCAAAAAATTGTAAGAAATTCAGAAAAAAAGTTAGAGGATTATCAGCAATAGCTCAAAGAATTTTTGAAAGCGCTCTTAATTGTAAAGCAGAAGTTATTGTTAGTGGGATAATAAGAAAATTATCTGAAAGGATTAGTTTTCAGACAGATGAAATAAAAGGAAGAGGATTAAGTTAAATATCAGCGCAATACAAAAATGCACAAATACCTTCTTCAACATCTGACAAATATTCAGCATCACTGAGTATTTCAGGGGCATTGGCTTTACGAACTGCATGATTTAAATAAACAAAACAATTAAAGAAAAGCACATACTATTGATGTGTCAACAAAATCAATGTACAACAATAACAGATGTGCAATGACCATATCCAAATAAAAATGTGTGTTAGTCTTGGGTTTTTTAAACAGACATTTCTTGCAACCACAAAGAGTGAAAAAAAAATTTTAAATTTTTAATACCTTCATCATCAGACATATCAAGAACTTCATTCATGGTTTCTGGTACATTCATTTTGTGCTTTTCTGTAACAGTCTGTAATAGAAAAAAGTAATTTTAGAGTGCAGGCATAATTTTTCTTAGAATTCTATTTATTTTTTAAATTAAATGCAAAATAATATTTTTATCTGCAGTTAGAAAAGCAACACAATTTTTAGCTTCTTATTCACTTCCTATTTTAAAGATGCATTGAACTATAAATTAAAAAGACTACAGAAATAGGCAATATTGTATTTGTTTTTTAAACTATGTTCATATTGTCATAGCAGAAAAAGCATGAGCAGAAAGCTTAGATGATGATATCAAAAGAAGAATCACATATACTGAAATGAACTTCATGTAGGGGGCTTAATAAGAACTCTAGGTAATAATCTAGATCTTGAGCAAGGAATATGTCATCTCTAATAAAACCAAACCTTCTGAGGGAAGTACTTCTCCCTTGACATCAGAAGAATTCTGCAATTTGGGAGCAGCTGAACCTATGTGAATTTTTTTCAGAGATGCCTCAGCATGAACTGTGTGTTTTTCCCACAAATAAGAACAATTGTAACCACATGCAGGCTAAATGATTCCCCTGAAGGGCTTTGTGCATGAAAGACACTCAGAAATGGTTGCATGGTTTTTATCCCAATGTTTATAAAGACCAATATAAAGAAAAATAAAAGCAGAAAAAAAAAGTTCTGAATGCACCTGAAATCTGTTCCTAGAATACCTGTATCCTAAGAATGACATACACATGCACTTTTTACTTTCCAGCACAAGAACCACTGGTAGAGGTTTGGGTCAGATAAGAGCTTCTGCAGAGATACCATTCAAGGAGTGCAGTGAAATTAAAAACAAAACCAACCAAAACAAAACAAAACCACAAAAAAACAAACAAACAAACAAAAAAAAACAAAACAAAAAACCAAACCCAAAAAAAACCAAATAACAAAAAAACCAACACACACACACACAAAAAAAACCCAACACCAAACAAAAACCCACTCCCATCTTTATGGGAATTTTAGATTGTATTTTTTTAAACCATTTTTACTTCTCATGTTTCATATGCAAAAAAGAACTCATTAAGAAGTTCAGGAGGGCAAAATAGCCTTTCCATTTTCACTTATTTTAAATGATTTCAGTTCTTCTCTGGCCTTATGAATACTCACTTGGCATTTCATGTTTCTTAGGCTACTGCCACCACTTGATATAGGCAGAAGAGCTCCTCCATGCTCAAACATTACAAAATCTACAGAAAAGCCTCATGCAATTCATTTTGTGGGAATTACTTGCAAAAGTTTTAAACACATTTTTAAACCAGCAAAATCACTGGACTCTTTTCCAGGTACTACTGCATTTTTAAAAATTGGTGTTTGAGTATAGATTATAGTAAAATTAGCTATGTTCATCCCTGATGACTTTAAATTTAGCTTTGGGAGTTGTTTAGCCACAGGCCTCAAAATATAAGTCTCAGCAGTCAAACTGAATTTTTAAGACCCTCAATTGTAAATCAGATTTCATGTCTAGACTTCCAAGGTCTCAAAATTACACACTGATAAGTAGCATATTCTGATTTTTAATGGAAATTATTTCTGGTCTTCCCTTGAAAGTAGATATTTGAGGTTGTATAGGTCTTTCAGCATCTAACATTTCCTCCAGCACAATTCAGAGCCTGACCCACCATCTCTCTACTCTTCATCTACAGAAGATAAATGGTCAGTCACTTTATGCAGCACAAACTCCCCCTGCTTGTTGGATTTAAAACCCAAGAACAGCCTTGTGATACTGAGAGTTTTTAGCAAAAATGTGTGGTTTCCCTGCAGCTACCTAATTGAACAGTAGGTAGTCATTAAGTTTTGCTATCCTGTATAACATTCTCTATCAAATTTTTCTGTGTGGAAAATGTTTTGGAATCTTTCTAAAGAGAAGTTTATTCCTGAGAAAACATAGAGAAGATGTGTAAGGAAAAAAAAATCAGCATTACTTTCGAGCATATTCCTTTACATCTTATTGTTCTGAAATTTATCTTTTGTGTGGTGGCTTTTCCGTAAACTACTGAAACCACAGCCAGGAAAGTCATAGGAGGCAAAGGTGGATGCAGTAACAGAACTAAAATCTGTCTATCATCCCAAAAGTTCATCATATTGCAACCACCTGCTTGCACAGATAGACCACACAAAGGGGCGATGACAAAACATGGAACACACACAGTAACTGTTTTCCACCCCTGATATGTCTAAAAACACATACATGTGCATTTTATCTTTTTAATCAGAAAAATAAAAATAGTTGCTGAAAGCCAATATTCTGAATTTATGTTCTTCAGACCCAATTTGGGCTTTATTACTATGGTAATGCATGGAGGTGCCTTGCCTCAGAAAACTTCTTCAGAGAGCAATTTGGCAAAACATTAGTGAACAAAAGATCCTCCTGAGAAATATTTTGGATTCTGTGGATGTTTCTGACAGCAGGTAATATTTGACCACTGCTAGTCCCTTCAATGTCTCCTGGCTAATGCCTCCTGAGAGGCAGGATAGAGAAGCTGGAGTTCACATCCACATCAGGGAATGGGTATTTGGGGCTGCAAGGGCTGGCTGTGGCTGCTTGCAGAATACAGCCTTTCACCATCCCATGGAAGGGGCCAGAAACCACACAATGAGGAGCTTTTAAGTAAATTCCAACCATTTTTTTATATTGGAATGTGCTCTCTTAAGTCAAATTCAAGCCATTAAGCATCAGATCCTTGGGAAATGCTCTCAAGCAGCTTCTGTTTACACAAGCCTGTAGGAACATCTTTTCAGCTGCAAAATTGTTCCCTAAACAACAAGATGTGTGGACAAACATTGTGTGGAGAAACACTGCAGTTGAGACACTGGCCATTTTCTGCTCATTTAGTGCTCTTTCTGTGTACATCCTCACAGTGTCTACTACCTTAAAAACAGACAGCTCATGTTTCACTTAATATCAACTTTATACTGCTAAAAGGAAATAGGTGACTGGAACCTAGGTAGCCACGTAAATAAACAAAGTTTAGTTATAGTCATACTCTGGCTTTGGAAAAATTTCTCCACTGCCTACTGAAGTGAGCTGTACTTACAATTGTAGTCATGGTCTCTTCTGTCACCACCTTCAGCGTGTCAACAACTGAAATGTAGCCAAGTCGCTTAGCAATGGCGAGGGCAGTGTTTCCATTCTAGCAATTGGAACATTTGCAACAGAAGTTGAATGTTAGCAAGAAGTGTAGGAACTGCTGGTTAATTACAGAAGAATGTAAAATAAAAGAAAAAATGTTTACATTTTCTGGTGGAAATAAATATTTGGGTAGTAGGATATGTAAGTGGGATGAAATGGGACGAAAATGAAGAGGTTTTCAGATGTTGTTCTCGTTCTGGGAGAGATGATGGTACAGAGGATGTGGGGGTGATGGGAATAGGCTTCCTCTGCTCTTTTCCTGTCCCACCAGAGGCATTTTTGAGGGCAGCACTTACCACAGTGAGCTCGTTGGGCGCGGCGCCGTGCTGGAGCAGGACGTTGATGATGTGCGTGTGCCCCTGCTGCGCTGCCTGGTGCAGCGGCGTGTACCCGTTCTGCAGGCACAGGGAGAGAGCAAAGGCAAGGCTGTGGGGGCACGGCCCACAGCGGGGCAGCCCCCTCGGGGACAGCGGGGACACTCACCTTCGTTTTGGCATTGACTTTTGCAGAATGTTGCAGAAGGAAGTTGACGATTTTTATGTTTCCGTAGTGGCAGCCGACGTGCAAAGGAGTGTATCCCATCTAGAATGAACATCAGCAGTTAGTAAATGTGGACATCCCACACGTGCCCTGATTTAAAAAAAAAAAAAAAAAAAAGCAAACAGGCATGAAACAGGAAAAATCCCATTAAGCTTTATTTCTTTGGACTATGTGAAAAATCCTCCAGCCTTGGAAAAAAGCACACTTCTCATGAAAGTCAATTAAAGTGCTCAGTGAGTACTTCCACCAGCTCCCTCAGTGCCTTCAGGTGGATCCCATCTGAGCCCCCAGACGTGTGTGTGTGTCTCTAGGTGGTGTTGCAGGTTGCTGACCATTTCCATTGGATTATGGAGTAGTTCACACAAGGTTAGCTAATTTCAGTTGTATTAACACATGCTAGGAGATGGTAGCTGTGACAGTTAATTTAAATTTGGGTGTGCCATTTGTTTCCAGTTAATGATATACCCTTTGCCATCTAAAGAAATGACTAACTTTGACAGCCAGGATGAGTTAATCAGTGCCAGAAACAGCACTGAATTGAAATTCCATTGGCATCAGCAGAATGAAACTTTCTGCTGACTTATGTGAACATTGGATCGGATGCCAAATGACTACAAGGAACTTTTCCTGCACAGAATAATAGCCCACAGTGGTAAGAGCTGGAGCAGTAGCTTAAATGTAATCATGAGCTGAACACACAGACCTCATCTTACAGATATTGTTAGCTTAGGGTTGGCCAAATAACTTCCTTTTCCAAGGAATGCCCAGAGTCTGACTCTTTGACAGGGCTCCTTGGGCTGTCCAGAGTCTTGATTCTTCAGCAGAATGATGACTCACAGTCATGTACCTCAAACACAGCTTCTACAGCCCCTGTCTCTACATGGGCCAGAGATAAACTCAGATTAAAGGACGGCCAAGCTATCAAAACAGTTCAAAAAACAGTAAAAAAAAAAAGGCTGTGAGACCTTGTCCTACAAAATCTTAATTCCCTTCTCCTTCTTCAAAATACAGGCCTCTTAACATGACCAGCAAGGTCAAAAAAAAAAGTCAGCATAAAACCAACTGGAGAGATGAAATCCAAAGTCAAGGACCACCTGCCAAGAACCCCCTGTGAATAACCCTAAAACATTAAAATCTGGAGTATATCAGAGAGCCAAGACCAGCTGATCTCAGCTTTCCCTTTGAAGTGATCTGTAAAGGCTCCTCTCCAGCCTGTAACAATGAATACTGAAAAGGGAGCTATCAAACCCCCCACATTTACTGCAGTGCAATGACAGTTTCCTTCTAGAAATGGTGTACACAGAGACTTACACGTGGTACCTGCAAAAATGGCTGGAGGAGCAATTATTGATGCTCTTTGTCACTCCTGACCAGTCTGCTGTTTAAAGCAGAGAATAAGTGAAAGCTTTTCCTCCTTCTCCTCCCAATTAATGATGGAAATCATGACATTTCCAGGGTCACAGTTCAGCTGAATCTGAAGGAGATCTCCTCTGAAGCTCTGGTTGTGTGTGGCAGCTGGAGGGGCGTGCACTGAATACAGCTCCTGCCACAGGCACCGCACGTGTCCCCAGCAGCCGTGTGGGCACCTGCTGAGCCCACAGCAGTGGGTTTGCCCACTGGCAAAACACCAGTGCCCTGCTTGAGGTCCTTGGAGGGTCCTGGGAGCTTCCTTTTAAGTTTGCTGTAGCCTGTGGTCACCTCGTGTCAGGTCCTGTTTGGCCCAGCTGCTGACAGCGGAGGGACAGAGATGTGACACCGTGTCACGGCTGGCTGGCCCTCGGCACACAGCCTGGGACACCTCCATGTCCCCAGCCAGCAGCACAGGGAGCCAGGGCATTGCTCAAAGTAAAACTGGTCAGCAAAATGCCCTCTCAGTGCCTGACACCTGGGGAGGATGTCCTTAGCTTCTCAGTTAGAGCTCAGGTTCCTGCATTCAGCTCCTTCCAGCTCAGGAAGGCACAGCAATTGTATCCCAAGATCCCCACGCAAACCAGGGCATTCTACTGGCTGCTCTGAAACACTCCAACTGGCAGAATCTGCAATTACACAGTTAAATTAACAATAAAAGTAGCAATTCTCAAGGCTACTTGAGCTTGCTACTTTCATTGTCTATAGAAAGGTGCCTGGGAGGCTAAAATATTTTGCTGCAAAAGATATTAATAATTAACCCACCCACAAACAGACAAAAGCCCCAAACAACAAAAACCCCATTAAAAAAAACCCCAAAAACCAAAACAAAAAAGCAAAAACAAAACAACAAAACCTGGCTCACAATTATATACATTTCTGCACAGCCATTCAGGCTTAGTTATAATTACTGGCAAAGCACTAAGGGATTTAGGAGGCAGCCCAATATTGAAAACTTCCAAGAAAACCAGGGCTTTTGTTTAACACAGCTCTAACAGACATCACCTTCTGGCTGTTTTAAAGAATGAGCAGCAACAGGGGAGTTAGCAGCTGGGAAAGGTTTATCAAAAGCTACAAGAATAAGTGCCAAGAAAAAAGAAAATCAGAAATACTGAACTTTTCATTTTTAATGGAACACATAAAGAATCCCTTATCCTCTTGCCCTTCAATTTTTACTTTTGAGGGGAATTATCACAAGTCTTGTATATCATGTCACGGAATTACTTTAATATCCTCCACTGGCAATAACCATAAATCTTAACAGCTTGAATTACTGCATCTTTCTAGTCATGCTGACTCTCAAGCTGCTCAGTTTTTGTTTTTCTGCTGTAAATGTCAGACAATGAAGCTACAGTACTGTTGTTTACAGGGCTAGAAATTGCTTTAGATCCAAAGATCACAAAGGCCTGACTGAATGAAACAGGCAAACCTATGTGTACACACACAGACACTTCCCTGCTTTGCTGAATCAGGACCTAACGTGTTGCAGTACCTTGAAAAGGTTCATTATTGCATATTATCAGGCTGGAAATTTCCACAGAAACGTCTTGATAACAACTGAGCACATACAAAGAGCCAAGGAGAGACAGTTAATGCACCATGAAGATATACTGAAGACATCTGCATTTGAGTGTTTGTTCTGTATGAAAGCAATTTTTCTCAATAGTACCTCCCTCCCTGCCTGCCTCCTCCTTATCTCTTCCTGCATCTGAAAATTAGATATTCCAATGGAAAATCTGCATCACTGTTATGATCTCAGGCTGCTATGGGGCTCCTGTCAGAACAAAGCAAGCAGACATGAATTCATCTGAAATAAAAATCCCAGCTCAACCTGCAAAAGAACATCATGACCTCTCAGCCACCATTATCTCCTACCAAAACTACAGTTTTAGAAACAAAAGGCAGTTTAATACTGGCTTTGTTCTCCAGACAGTCATCAGGGACTGGGAGACCATCATTTCCCCCAGGGGAGGCCCAACACCAAGAGCAGTGTAGTGACTGTTTGACTGAAAAAACCTGCACTGAAATAAAAACTCCAAGCCCTGCCTTTCATCCTTGAGTGAGCCAGCACTTTTCTCTCAGACTTCCTTTGCCAGGCCATCACAGTACTGCTGTATCCTACAGCTACACTCTCCAATGGGATAAACAGTGGAAAAATGACATGTGGAGACCTGCTGAGCCATGAAACAATATCTACTCGTGCCAACTACCAGCACAAAAGCCCTGAAACAAAAGCAACATCACATGTACCAGGACAGCTTTTTACACTCAGCATGACCACCAGAGAAGGGATATCTGCTGGCAGCCATGGCTCCAGACTGATTTTCAACTCCCAATATTATTGTGAAGGGATGAGCATGCCTTGTTAAGTATGATACTGCACAACACATTTTCAGCACCAAAAACTCTTTAGCATGCCTAAATTCAGGCAAACAAATGCAATGTCAGAATAGACAAGAGCTGCTGCCTTTGCTGCAGGACACTAACATGCCTTCTGTGAACACCAAATTCAATTATTAAAGCTCTCTAAATGTGAAGGATTTTGAAGCAGCTCAAACTTTACCACCTGAAGTGTATTTTCTAACGTGGCTGAGTTTAAACCACCTAACAAAATTTCATTTTCGAGTGGTAGGAGCAGCCTTATGGCCTCTCAGGCACTAGTTCTGGCCTGCTACACCAGTGTTGTTTACACTTCAGCACTGATTCAGACTCCTGCAGCTCTGGGATTAGAGGCTATTTAGTTAATTGATGCAGCAAAACCAGAAGGATCCCACAACACTATTAATAAATGCACTTCATAACCAGAAGCTATTCTTCCTTTCATGCCTTTTTCTACTACAAAGGTCAGGAAAAAAATTTCTTGGGAGGGAAACCACCCCAAGAGAGACCCACAGATGCAATTGTTCACTTCTGAAAATGCTCATAACAGCCAGAACTGATCCTAATCATACAGACTAATCCCCTGTACAAGTGATTTTCTGCAATACTGGATATTTTTCTTCCCTGCTACAGGTTCAAGATGCAAAATGTGTTTCTGCCCCATCTTCTCCTTTAACCACCTGAAAACTCCCCAGAGTGTGTGCAGGGTCAGAACTCCCATGTGTCAGAACTGCAGACTCTAGATGTTTTCACAGGGAGGGTAAGTTATATATAAATGATGACTAAAGATGAGGAAGATGATAGTTCATTGGTCCTACTCAGGAGTTCAATGACCTACTGATATTAAGTTAAATGATATGGAGTGTTCTCCCCCTATTGACAGGTACTGTGCTGGAGTGCCAAAACCTATGCTTGCTTATCCTGGGAAAATGAGACATATGATAAGGAGGGAAAATAAATAAATAAAACCAACAAAAAAAGCGCTACTGAACAGTCATCTGTGCCCCAAAAGCTGAGGTAAGAAAAGCACATGGATGTGAAATGGAGGGAAGAAAACAGAAGGTTAGTGGTGACACTGCTGGTAGCAGAGATCCCCAATATGATGTCACTCTGAGCTGTGCTGCTTCGCTGACTTGTAAGGCACGGACGGCCACATCTCTGCTGCTGTATGTCCAAAGGAATGAATCCCAACTGGACATGCTGGACAGGATTGTGCAAACATGCAAGCATAGCAACAGTGCCTCTGAAGCCAACTCAGCTGTTGCTTATCTTGTCCCCCAGTGCCTCTGGTTTTAGAGGCAGAACGTACAGTTAATCCATCTAAATGGGAGAGCTTGTAACTGCAGGGCTGCTATTTTACAAGGCAATCATCTAACCTTCACCTGCACAGAGCATGAGGTCAAAGTATGGCCGTTCTTACAGCATAACATTTTTCCTTCACTGTGGAAATTCAAGGTTTTTCAGGAAGGAACTCAAGGTGATCACCAGTTTATCCAGAAACTACTCCCTGCTAAAACACCCGGTACTGCATTGGCCCTTTCCTTATAGCACAGGCACAGCGAGCGGATATCTGGCAGACAGCTCCATGTGGCTGACTCTGTGGAGCCTGCAGGGCTCACTGCTGCACAAACCCAGCAGATGGGACCCTGCAGAAGCCAGTGGAAAAGCACCAAGCACATGCCAGTGCATAAGCATCCAACAGAATCCTGCCAGGCATGTGGACACTCTCTTCCCAAGGAACAGACAGTGCCCTACAGCAGGCAGGACTAACTAGTAGGGTGAGCAGGAGGACAAGCTGTTGTGGATGTTCTTCCCCACAGAAGCCTACAGGATGGAGAATATCCCCAGTCAGGTGACTTCTTACAGCCCAAAGCAGTCCTGCTTAAATAGAACCTGACTTCACCTGACTTATGAGTCCCTGAGCCACTTCCTAACAATTATGGGGCAGTCCCACAGAAACAAGAGTGTACTGGGAAACTGTTCTTTATTCACACTAGTTACACACATAACTGAGGAATGAGGGTGAGCAACAAGGGATTTACTTCTGTCTTCTTTAAAATTTTATGACCACTACTGATCATGTTGCACACAGTCAAACACGACTGTATATTCTGAAGCTGAGCACAGAGCTGCTGCAGCTGCACCACGCTGTCCCTGGGACCCAGCAGACATGCACTGCCTGCCTCTCAGCTGTGACAGTAGCTCAGATGTTTCCACCACCCCAATGTGACTAAAAGGCCACTGCAGCCCAGAATGGGATCCTATTTGGACACTGGAGAGCCAGCAAAGCAAACATGTGTGTCTGCCTGCACCTGTCAGTATAAATGTCCCCTCAGACTGCTTGCTATTTGTGGGACAGCCAAGAGCACTGCACAGAGGGGCAAAGGCAAACACTCAGATGAGTTGTATGGCCCAGGAGGTGATTCAGCTCTGGCCAAGTCAAAAGAACAGGTTCTGCAATGTCCTGCTACTGAAACCAACACCAGGTAGAAACTATCTCTAGAAAGGCAACCACATTCATCTCAGGAAATTGTGCAAAGAACGAACCAGGGCAGATCTCATCTGCTACTGGGTGATCTGACAGATAAGAACCCTGACTGATTCTACTTTAAAATACAGATTGAGGATATGTTACAAAAGTATAAACCTGGAGAAGCTCCTGGGGTTTTAGCAAAACTCTTTCAGGTTTATGTCAGGATAGTGTTATTGAAATCAGTAGCTGGTACAATTGGAATTACACTGTAGAGAAATCAGATAACAATGACTTTCCCCTCTGCCACAGATTATAATCAGCTGAGCTGCAGCCAGACATGATGATGGACTCAGCCCTTTCTGAGCTGTCTGTGTAATATGATAATATTGCTGGACAGTCTGACACACCTGGACATTCCTGGGATGCAAGCACAGCACCTAACTTGTGGCACACACCTAGCAGAGAGCTGTGAAAGCTACTCCTCTGCAAAAGAGTGCAGGCCAGTGAGACCTGGTTCATTTAGCTGATTTGATCCACTGCAGTCCAAGAATTTGATCTCAACTGATTTCTTGCCCAGCTAAAGGAATGCCTGCAAGATCTAGACAATGCATGAGGAATGTAAGTGCAATCAACACTGAGATCATTATCATTAAATTCTGAGCACTGTACACCATTAGGGAGCATAAAACCTCATCTGCAAAGGGTGTTTGCTTCAGGACATGGATCTTAAAAAGCAATACTGTGAAGTGGGAGGTGTCATTGCTGGGGGTCTCAAAAGCCTTCCCCAAGCACCTTAAAAATCCAGGTCTCTTACTTAGGAGTCCAAATATTTAGGCAAAACTATTTTTAGGCAAGTAAATTTGAAGTGGACCACCACTGCACCTATGTATTTCATATCAGATAACAGTTTCCTTACTCAAAAACTAGATCAATCCCACTTACCTTCAGTAAAGCACAAAAATAGGATACAATCTAAACCTATATTGATCTAAATATTTGGCAAGAAATAAGCTTACTGCTCAAAGGCTGAGCTTGACATTAAACACCCAAGCTTATGTATCTTCAGTGTTCAGAATATATGCTGCAATAATTTATTATGAGGAATGTTTCCCTGCTGCGATTTCAGTTTCGCCCTGGAATCAATTCCCAGCCCTGTCTAGAGGCTCATGGCTCCCTGGAAGGAAGTGTTTCATGTGACAGTGGTGTTCATACCTTCGTCTGAGCATCAACAGCAGCTCCCTGGTTAACCAGAACCTCTGCTACATTGACCCTGTCCTCTTGGGCAGCCAGGTGGAGGGGCGTCAGTCCACTCTGTAGATCAGAAACAACAAGTAACAATCTCCAGAGGAGGCACATGGCTACTAAAATGCAATTCAGGTATCAGTAAGACTCTAAACATCCAACTGAATTTAAAGAAGTTACACATTCCACTTTCACTGTGTAAGGTGCTTTGTTATCACACTGTTGATCAGCAGGAAAGTACAATTCAAAAGCCAGGAAGATGATGTTTCTTTAAGACAAGGAACATTTCTCCATGCAGTGTTACATGTGGGACAGCAAATTAGAGCACTTTAAGGAAAAGTCACACAGTATTTTTTACCTCCTAATTTACTTCCTTATAATGAGTCAGACTTTCAAAGCAATATTGAATCATTGTTTACACTTCTGCAAGTCTTTTACAATCATTCAGTTTTATCTGAGTGAAATCCTTACCTTTTACTCCTCTACTTGATCATTTTCAGACACAAACACAAAAGAATAAAACTGCATTTCTCTGAAATCACGCCCATTTCTCTCTGCTCAGGGAGTATACAGACTTGATAGAAAACACAAACTGATAGCAATTTTTCTTTTTTAAAACTCAAGATCTAAATATCCTTAAAACTTCAGAAAACTATGCAACTTTCTGCCACACAAAAGGGGTAGAAGATAAAAGGGGAAGGAGAGAGAATCTGCTGAGGAGATGTTGTTAGGAATGAGAAAGAATATCCATTCCTTGCAAATTAGGGTTAATTTTCTCTCCTGTTCTTACTGCCTTTAGCACCAAGGACAGAAGAGCAAGTGGTAGCAGTTGTCACATCAGGCAGGAACACTCACTAAGTTTCCTACCCTTGAACCCAAATCCCCATTCATGGTGCACTCCCTACCAAGGCCAGTTATTTTGAGATCACCCCACTGCATTTCACCCCAAGATGCAATCCAGATGAAAACACAGCTTAGGAGGGTCACCTGACACAAATATGTAACAGTAACCAAATATAAATTACTTAATGGAGCCTGGATTTTAATGGCCAAACCTTCTAAAAAGATTTAGTAAGTGCTCAGTATGGGGGCTCTGGGTATGCAGCTCCAATCCATTCTGTGGGTCCTGAAGAAATAAATGCTCTTTTTACTCCCATTGCAAAGCTGCAGAAGTCAGAAGTCAGTGGGCTTCAAACATCTGGCTTTGAATGTAAAGGTGCTGTGCTCTGAGGAAATGTGCATCCCTGAGAGAGTATGGAGGGGAATTACTTCCCAAAGGTGGTGTTATCAGCACAATGAGAAACTGGAGATTACAGCTGAACAGATTGCTGGATGCTGCAGGTAATTAACCTCTGGTGGCACTGAATCAATGTGCCAAGCACTTCAATCATGCTCCCTGTATTAGCCTCAGCAGCAAAATGGGATAGCCAATGGATGCAGAACACGAACGTGGCAAATTTCCCTGTGGGGATACAAAGTCTATCCTGCACTGCATAAGCCCACACAGGATTGAGACTTGTGGGGGAAAAAAAAAATCCACATCTGCAAGAGAAGCTTTCTGAAGGAAGACCCACAAATAATCAAATTGGAAAGTTAGAAGCAGGAAAACACAGCAGCCCTGTGCAGAACACCCACTGCCTCTTCCTAACTGCTGAGAATAAGAAATATTTTCCATGAATAAAAATTTCTATTGCCTTTCTAATCTAGCCACACAAATCCATTCTGAAACTGCACTTGACAATGCAACTTGTTAAATGCCCCACAAATAACAATGTCTAGTGGGANAATCCATTCTGAAACTGCACTTGATAATGTCAAATAACTATGTCTAGTGGGGCATTTAAAGAATTAAGGCTGCACATCTGCTGGAAACATTACTGTAGAGCAGACTTAATAGCCTATGAATTCACACATAAACTAAAATACATCAACTTTCCTTTCCTACCACCAGGAGAAATGACACCAAAAGTCACTGTGGGCTAAGGAACATAGCCTGGGGAGGAAGAATCATTTATATTAAGGAACAAAATCTCAGAAAAAGTTGCTGTTATTGTCCCATTAAAAAAGTCACCATCCCTGAACAAGTCAGCTGTTACCATGAGGTGGTAATATTTGTTACTATTCGCTGGTACATGCTACATTTTTTGTCATAAAATATTATAGTGCTAAAAATGTCACAAGTAAAAAAAAAACAAACAAAAAAATATAGCAAATGTTACAATTACACAATTGGAAAATGGGCAGGCATATTCCTAGAGGCTGATAAATGACAGGTGCCAGCCCCAGTAGCCCCTGTGGGGAAGAAGATATTTTCTCTCTGGCCATGTTTTGGCAGACTAGCATAAATTAATGCTGGATTAATAAATTCCACTGCAGCATGTGTTACCACCAAACCTTGGGTACTACAAAGGTTCATTCAGTGTGACATGGCATGCTGCTCTTTGCTAGGAGAGTTGATGACGTGTGTTCAGACACCAGCAGCGGCTTCCAGCATGTGCAGAATCCCAGCGGGTAAAATTCAACTGCAGGGCCCTCTCCTCCTCGTCTTGTTTTCACAAGTTTTTTGTCTTATCCCCAGGCAGGGGGGACACTCACCTTGTTGCTGAGGTTGACATTAGCATTTCTGGAGAGCAGCAGTGACACCATGTCCACGTGGCCGTCCTGGGAGGCGAGGTGCACGGGGGCGATGCCCTGCCTGGTGACGGCGTTGGCGTCGGCGCCGTACTCCAGCAGGGTGGTTGCTATGTCCATCTGGTTCTTCTTGGCAGCTATGTGCAGGGGTGTGTAGCCATTCTGCCAACAGAAAGCACCTCATTGCCAGCTGCTTGCTGAACAAGGTGATAAAGCACTTTTCTGTGCCTACCCAACTCTGTGAATAATTATGCCATTAGTTCTAAAAATTCTGTCAAGCACAGTCAAATGCAATGTTAACAAACTGTACGAACCAACGTATCTGACCTTTAGGCAATCTTTTTTTTTTTTTAAGTATTGCTACAAAGAGGAGGATTCTGAAGCAAATTTTCAATTTTGGGAAAAAAATATCATTTCAGGAAAGGACAATCTATAGAAATAGGAGTTTGAGTTTTGTTTCACAGACATTTGCTCCTTTTCCTTAAATGTATATAAAATCTTTAACAAACAGAAGAGCAGGATGTGTGTTCATAACTCAGAACAGCTGTTATTGTTTGGGGTTTTTTACCCATTTCCCAGTGTGAATGAAAGCATTATGCACATGAAATATGGCCTTTCTTGCAGCATTTACCCTAAACCTTACTGACAAGCAAGTTTTTTTCAGATCAAGGGAAAATTGAAGCATATAACTTTAGAGTCATGCATTCCTTATCTTTTTATTCCTTCCAATATGTGTACCCAGGGAGCCCACTACTAAAAATAAAATGCAGTACCTATTGCACGATACAATTTTGTAACTCTAAAAAAAAAGGCAGATAGGCAGAAAATAGATAAATGGATATAAAGAATAACTGATCAGCACACAAATACCAAAACTCTGATGGAGGTATGAGCACTTTTTGGTACAGATTGCAATGACTGTTTAGTCAAGAACTTTCTGTCTTTCCGAAATGTATTTGCCCTCATTTTCAAGGAAATTACAAATGTGCACATATTTGCACTTGAATAAGAGACAAGGTCAGGGGGGATGAGACCCAAGCTGCATAAACCATTTTGTATTTTTGTATGGCATCATAAGTACCATTTGCATCTCAGATTACCCAGCCCAATAAACTCTACCTAAAGGCACAAAGCTTTCACCTGGCTGGGCTCCTCCCTGCACCCACAGGGCAGCAGGGCTGGTCTAAAAAGGAAGGGAGGTCACAAGAGATGCAGAGCAATGCAGGTATGAGCAAGGAATAAATACATGGGGGCTCACAAAGGATTACAAGAGAGCTTTAATAGGAACCTGGCAGCAAGAGAGGCACAGCACTAGTTTCCTGTGGAAAAGGTTCTGTAACCTTCAAAATTCAATTCAGATTCAGTTCAGATCTTGGATACTAAGATATTTGAAAGTGACACTCAGAAAACACAGTTCTACAATCAATAAAGGAAGCACATGGCCACTGCATTTTCACTTTGAAGATAAAGTGCTTCAGGAAAAACAAACATAATCCTCTCCCATAGACTTCCTGCACGATACTGCCATGTAAAACAACCACTGCCACACGAGCACCTAATAAATCCTAAATACTACATGCTAAACCCTGCATATCTGCTAAAACATAACTCCTTAAAAGGGAGCTCATATTACTTTATATAAAATAAAAAATGCAGTTTCCAAGTCTTTTCCTCAGAAATGGGCATATATTGCTTTCAGTGGAATGGACAGCAGCAGATAGGCAAGGGAAGGCAAAAAGAGAGCTGAAAAATAAAAGCTGAAATTCAGCTCAGTCCCAGTCTGCATCTTCTCCTCATAAGAGCAGCACTCTGTCACTGTGCATAGACAGAGAAGGGAACAGAGAAGTTTAGAAGGAAGGGTATTGGGTTATTCTGGTTGCCAGGGAAAGGAGTGGAGAAAGGGAAAATGGTTAAAGGTGAAAGGACAGAGGAAAACTAAGGCTTCGGGGATGGCGTGGCGAGGAAAAAAGGCACCATAAAGTGGATGCCAAATTCAAATTAGGGATAAGCTGCACATGAAATTAGGCACAATTTTTGCCTATGAAAGAGAAGAATGGTTCATCAGGATAACTGTTCCACAGCACTGTACTCTGACATGCCCATTTCCCATACCCTGTCACTTATCACTCTTCAAGGTAAATTTTGCTGGGCTTGGCTAATGAGCCACTCTTAAGATCAGTGTTAAAGACAGTAGTGTCACAGGAAAGGCAACCACTGATGAAACTAACTGTGGAGCCAGTGATGAGATATGACATAACATTTATTTACTGGACCACATCTACAAAAAGTACAGGAAATCATCTGCTGTTACCAACATCATCTTTTGGATGAGTGCACATGGGTGCCCGCAGCAACAAACATGTTATGGTTAATTTTATTTAGTATTGACGCTCTGCTCGCCGTGGCTCACTTGCTGCAGAACACTGACAAATGCTTTCTTTTAGGCACACTTACAGCTGGCACTTGGAGGCCTGAAGTGGCAGCTGCAGAACTGCTCTGTTCCAGATGGGGAAGCTAAGGTGACCTGGCACGTGGGTTTGTGCAGTGCTGTACCACAGTCTGTAGGGCTTCCACCTCGGTTTGGACTGCCCGAGCCCTTGGCAGGGGCTGCTGCAACCCCTGCCCCTACAGGATGCACAGCTCCCACTGGCAGCTTCTTTCAGTGAAAACTGGGTCAGTGCATTCTCATCCTCTTCAGAAGGCCCTTCCTTCCCCCCAGTGGCATTTGAGAGTGCTGTGCTGCAGCAGTGAAAGATCAGAGATCGCTCTGGTTGCCCCCCTGGGGTGCTGCTCTGGCAGATTGCCACTATCGACAGCATCGATTTTAAACTGCGCCGTTGCTGCTGGCGATCCGTGTTTATTTAACTTCCCCCTCCCTGCACTGCAGACTCTGGGACCCACCGTGCGTGGCACACTCCATCCCCTCCTCAGCCATGCAGAAGGGCTCCAGTGCCGTGGCTGCACTCAGCCATGTGTGAGAGGAAGGCAATCAAGGAGCACTGCCCATCTAACTACAATACTGGCTTTTCCCTTAGCTCTCCTTTCTCCACAGGGCTCTTCTTGTGCAGTGATTTAAGGAAATTGTCTGGGTTGTTTCAAATGAGGTATTTACACTGCACTTAACCTGCTTTAACTTACATATGTTTCCATCCTGCTTTACCTAATGTTCCTGTTCAAATATTGATTATACTCTGATTGATTACAGTATTTATCCATCCCATACTTAAAACTGGGATCCACAGAAGAAATAGTTTAAGCTTCTCTAAATTCTCTTTGTTTTATGCACTACTAGAATAAATTTACATATTTATTCCTTCATATCCTCTGAAACCTTACACTAGGCCTTGTCTTGCCTACAGTAAATTACAATCAAAGCAGGGCTGTGACTAGTTTTATTTCTTGCCAGTCCATTTATGCTGGGGTAGAAGTATTGTGAAACACATGAATAATTACGTATATTGTGCTGAGAAACTTATCTCACCTCAGATGTCATCCTGTGGCACAAACAGAAGCACCCCTGCATAGCTGGGCTTCAACCCCAAGCCTGCCCTGCACAGATCTTAAGATGCAAAGATACAAAGTTGTCTAGCTTGGAGAAGTTACTGAAGAGGCTGGACAAATGAAAACAAGGCTCAGTATTTTCTGAGACTGAAACAGGTGATTTAAAGTGTTTCTGTATCTTTGCTTTTTTTTATTGCTATTTTATTCACCTGCAGGATTATTCTAGCAGCTTTATGTGGATGTGAGACATTAACAGACAAGGTCACTGAGCCTCCTGTAACTGCAAACATACACAGCCCAGAAAGAGCAGGGGTAGACAGGGAATAAAGTGACATAAAAAGCCTGGGATTGCTCCCCCAGAGTGGCCAGTACTTGTACCTTGGCAGAGGCGTGAGGTGAAGCTCCCTGGTCCAACAGGAGGAGGGCCACTTTTTGATTATCGTAGTGTGCAGCTACATGCAGTGGTGTTAAACCGCTCTAAAAACACATGCAGAACAAACAAGTGCTGTTACAGACCCTCTCCAGGGCAAACTCAGGAGTTTGGGAAATTCCAGTAGATAAGGTGAAAAAACACGTTTGTTACTCATTCGTGTATCCAGAGTCTTTGGGAACTTTTAGAATCAAGAAATAAAACAAATTTGGAAATTCTTCCCGAGCTGTGAAAGCCCCATTCACTTTTCCCAGGGAAGATGAAGGAGAAGCACAAATCTGTGCTGCCCCCAGGGTAAGGAGGTCACACCCTTGGCAATGTTTTCCTTTTACTGCAGTGGATAAGTAAACTGCCCCTTGGATCTGTAAAAGTCCAAGCTGGGTTGGTTTAAAAAGTTTGAGGTCCTATTGGCCTTTGTCCCCCCCACCCTCACCCCCCATGAGACTTGGGGAAGCAGAGCCAGCTACCCAAATACTCTGATAAGAACTGTCAATAGTCTGGGTAGCAACACAGGGGAATGGTTTGTCTCCGTTCCCCTGGATGTGAATGCAGAGCACATCACTTTGTTGTCAATTAATGACAATAAAAGTCACTTTGTCGAGAGTTGGCTGGCTCTTGGCAGCCCCAGCAGGGACTAGAATACCACATGAAACCAATTCCAGCTAAACCCATGCTGTGGATACTAGTGTGATGGTAAGTAGGTAGGAGGACATTAATAAATTATTATCTGGTTTGAGATATTTGCTGTGCAAGTGGCAGTGGTTTCTTTTGTCCTACCTTTCCAGAAGCATCAGGAGATGCATTCTTCTGAAGCAGGAGGTTGGCTACCTCAATTTTCCCATACTTTGCAGCCACATGTAGTGGAGTGAATCCTTTCTGTAAGAGAAAACAGGAATATAGCAGCCCTGGGCACTCTTCCTCAGGGCAAACAAGGTTTGTCTCTGATCTGCAAGGATGCAGCTGCTTCCATCCACCCCTTACATAGTCCTGAGTACAGGCAGCAAGTCTGCAGATTCCCAAATGCCCTGTGGAGTCCGGAGGCCCTTCCCTTGCAAGGCAAAGCACTATCTACTTTAAACAAGGGAAGAGTCGGTTCCTTTCTTCACACTACCAAAGACCCAAGGGCAAGACTATCAACACCCGCCTGGAATTTCTGCCCCGCATTCCTTCCATTCCAAGAAAATGCATGTCTGGTCACTGGGATGCATCACACATCAGGTCCTGAGGTACAAGTGTGAAGCTTTGTACCCTTTTAACAAAACATAGCTCACACGTACACTGTACTTGTATATGGCTCCTGCAGCATTCAATTCAGGAGCAGCCCTTGCTGCAGGTGTGCTCTACGATTCTGTCCCTCCTGCAGCTTGCTCACCTTGGTGATGATAGACAGAGATGCACCATGATCCAAAAGAACAGAAGCTACATCTTCGTGCCCCTCCCGAGCAGAAAGGTGCAGGGGCGTGTAGCCTGACGTGGTGGCTGCGTTGGGGGACGCTCCCTGCTGCAGCAGCTGCTGCACAATGTCTGCCTTTCCCAGGCGGGCAGAAATGTGCAGCGGCGTTTGGTCATCCTAGACACAGAGGGAACAACACAGGCCTGCATGAGGAAACTGCCCCTCACCCTGGCACATGAGATATTTGCCACATTCTGTCACTTTGCAAAATTGCACAGGAGCATTAATTCCACTGAGGCCTCAGCTAGTGAATGTTGCACACTGGCTTTCTCTGTGTCACATTATAAAGATACCTTGCTCTTTGCAAGCACATCATAAAATATTCCAGACAGTGACATAATCCATAGAAGCTAATAAATTGATCAATTTTCTTCCTTATATGAATTTGCCTCACTTTGCTTTGCAGACCTTTCTTAAAACAAAGCTAGTGCATAATTCTGTTCCTCAGATCTTGATCTCTTTTATATTTCACAGCACCATTTAATAGCTCCATCAATTATTTCCTGGAAACTTGCATAAAGCATCATAATTTTTGTGCTTTTTTAACTGGTGAATGATTGTTTGATATTTTGTAGTTAAATTTTCCATAGGTGTAACTGATGATAGAGCATGGTGTGGATATTAATTGTCACTTTTTACTTCTCATTCAGAAGACAATAATCTGAATAGTTTTAAGTATAGGCGTTTCCCTGACATGAATCTGATGGTTTATTTCTTTTCCTTCACTGAAAATATTAGGGTGTTGTGACCCTGTTCTGAGCATTTAAGAGGTAATTTCTCACCCCTTCATTTTCTTGTTTTTGTATTTTTGTCCTCCCCCTTCTCTGTTGTACAATCTTCGGATTAAGCACACTATCACAACAGTGTGGCCAAGCATCTTTCTCTCCCCATTTTCCCCTGCTGAATTTCCTACCTTTTGAGAACTGTCCTGCAGTTCTGGGCTGCTCTCTGCAAGGGAAACTTCTGCCCATGCCCATCCTACAAGAGTGATTTTACACCTCTGGATTTAGGATGGGAGCAAGCCAGGATATAAATGCTGCTCCTCTGCAGGGCAATTCTCCTCTGACTGGGGGAGCATCTTTGTGGTTCTTAAATGATTCCAGTTTGTGCCTGTTTCCCACAAATTTCTCACAGCTGATGTTAGCACTGGTGTATAATCTACTGCTTGCATTTAGTTGTTATTTATGATAACAAACTGATCACAGGCAATGGCAGTTTGCACAAATTAAATCATTCTGTGAATTTACTCAGAAAATATTTGCATGACTGCTTCTGAGCACGAGCTGTTCACTTTCAAGACTGTCTTTGGAGATTTACAAACCACATGAATCAGTCCTATTGTCAGGCTCCTTGCAGATATAAAGTGTATCAGCTAGAAATATTTAGTCAGAGTTCCTTATAAGTAGATAATCTTATCAGCAAACTTACTTGTGACCCAATTCACAGATAATTTCACTATGAAAAACAGTTTGGTTTTTTTTAGGTTACATTCATTTTATGACCATTTGGGGAAAAATATTTCCTGAGTTTACCTATTAAGACTGCTATTTATTGCACCCATTTATCTCCTTGCCCTGCCTGTTTCCTGGAACTCTTTGATTTCCATAATTTTGCATGTTCCTTCATGCCTCTTGACCATTTCTTTTTCCTGAACCCTCACCCTCCCCAACTGCAATTGTTTCTATAGGATCTGTTCCTTCTTTCCAGCCCTCTGCTACATCCCCTCACTGTGCCTTTAGGTGGTGTTCTTTAGAAGTCTAACTATTTTTGAATACATATAGGCTGTTGCTTTAGGGACATGACAGGAGACACCAGAAGCCGAGGGCTTCCAGTTCTGCTGAAATAAAAGCAGATTTGAGGAACTCCTCTCCCTCCTTAAATCCCTCTTCAAAACAAAACTCTTCAAACACATAATAATTTATATTAAAAACTGGGATGGCATCAATCTGACATCTTCTGCCTTGTCTCTTACAGATCACCTGTGGCTACAGTAAGAGGGTACATAAAATATCAGTGGGCACCACAAAGGCTTGGCTTCACCTCGTCCTCATCCTGAAGGGGCACACACAAGATGAATGTGAGTCCTTGCTTTGACCAGTGTGGCAAGCACATATTTCTCTCTCTCAAGATTTTATTATAGAGAGAGACAGAAGAGAAGAAAGAGAAAATTTATATTTCTGTCTTTTGTTTTTCTATGTAGAATGCATTTGGAGATTGCTAACTTAGAGTCACTAGTTGATTAGATTCTAGTGAGAATTGTTTGGCTCTGATAGCTAATTATATTCACTTGTGTCTAGACTCGGGGAGAGAGTCACGAGTGAAGTTAGAGTCAGTAGTTAGATATGGTAGTTAGAAATGTAAGATGCAGTTTTAGTATCTCTCTTTAAATGGTATATTAATGTATTATAATATAGATATAATAAAGAAATCAGTCAGCCTTCTGAACTGCAGTCAGACAACATCATTTCTTCCCATCCTGGGTTCACCTGCATTTTCTCCACAACAGTCCAGCACAGACCATCCAGGCTTGTTCCACCTGGGCCACCTCCTCACCTTGGCTTTGGCCTCCACCTGGGCTCCGTTTTGTACCAGGTACCGGACGACCTCTGTCTGGCCAGCCCTGGCTGCCATGTGCAGCGCTGTCTCTCCCCTCTGCACGCAGCAGCAAAAACAGAACAGAATTAAAAACACACTGCAGGGAGAACAAACACCAGCGCGTTCCATAAACACAGAAATCCCGGCCACCCAGCTCAGAATGATCTCCCCTAGAAAACTCTGCTGTGGCTGTCTGTAAGATGTAAGATTAAATCAGTATTTGACCTGACACTGTGTGCTGCAAAGCAATTTATTGCAGGGTCAGTTTCCCAGCTCAGTAGTGCCCTTGTCATTATTTTTTGCTGAAAAGAGACACTGCAATTTTTATATTACTAGCATTTTATTAGCAATGTTAAAAATGGTATCCTTTTAAATAGAGCTGAATTTAGTAAAAAATGTATTTCAAATTTTGTATATTCAGGCACACATATATTTGGCTTTCCTTCTGTAATGCCTTATGCCCCTACTATCATTTGTTATCTGACAAGCACTAAGGCAACTGAACGAGAAGGCAAAAAAAAAAAATCATTACTGAGTACATTAATCTAAGGCTTCGTGGACTTAATGAAAGACAAATCCAAGGAAACCAGAACAACTCAGGAGGGAAAGTGGTTTCTATGCTTTTAGGTATCAATGTGTCTTTAGGTACAAACATCTGCTAATTAACAAAAGGTGTTGCATTTTTACATAATTTAATAGAATTAGCAGGTGAAGACTTTTACAAAATATTGTCTTCTGGCTGCACCTGTGTATGAAAAGTGAAAAGGAGGCCAAACTGATCAAGAGGATCAACACGCTTCTGCTTCTCTTCCACTTCCCAACTTTCAAATAAGAGCAAGTTCAGTTTTTACACATGCCCCGGGAGCCTTGGGGCACGCAGCACACAGCCAGCAGAGGATGGACACAGGCAATATGTCCCCACAATCTGCTGCAATCTGTTGGATTTTCCTTAAATGGCAGACCCCCAGGGTCTTGGGAAAACAGTGCTCAACAGTCAAGCACAGATCTCAAAAATTCATCTGAGAAGCTGCAGTATGTTCTCATTCTTTACTTCAGAAAATCAAGAGATTAGAGCCTGCTTAGGGTCAGCCCCTTTGGAAATTTCCTCAACCTGCCAAGCATCTCCCAAGTAGGAGTCAGCAGGCTGCACTGCCATGACTCCAGCACGAGCCACAGGTGCTATGGAGGTGGGTGGTGGACAGCAGAATTAGGCACTTGATCCCAGTACTGCTCCCAGATATTATCAGGCATTCGTTCCCAGTCCTGCCCTGCTGAAAGGAAACCTGTGACTCACCACATTGGTAGTGTTGGGGGATGCTCCATGATGCATTAGCTGCGATACAATATTTACATGTCCCATGAAGGCAGCAACATGGATTGGAGTTAGGCCCGACTGAAAAACAGACCAAAGTTCAATTAAAACACTTATTTCCACATACCTTACAAGAACACCGTGAGGAGAACATAAATTTTTCTAAAGCGAGTAAACCCAGCTGCTTGCTCTTCTGAGAGGGTTTTATCTTCTTAAAACTATATTACATGTGGTTTAAATGAAATTACATGGCTTAAATGAAAGGGCACACAGGACTGGGAGCACCTATGACTGAGGCTCATGAGCAAACACATAAACGTTCTAGGAATTCAGTAGTTCTTCATCAACAAAATCAACCATAGCTAAGCAAGATTAACATTAGGCATTTGCTAAATATTGTCTTGGAACATGAAAAAGAAAAATATATATAGAAGTATTCCTGGTACAAAGGCAAGGCTTTTTGAAACATTCAGCTTGTGCAAAAAAAGATCACCCTCATGAATCTGCACCACTGCCCTTACACAGGATATGAAAGCCCAACTGGAGAGAAAGAGAGGGGAGAGAAGGAGAGGGGAAAAAAGGGAGCAGTCATTCAGCAGGGCATGACCTCAAGGATTTTGCTTTAAAAATCCAATCAGTAGTTAATATTTCCCCACGTAGAATCACCCTAAAGGCTCCTCACAGCTGCTTCTGCACAGCTGTACCAACAGACAGCCAGAGGCTTCAGGAAGGGCTTTTTGCTACCAAGAGAAGGAGAAAGCTCAGTGGATCTCTGGGAATCCCCATGACTTAGGCAGCTTCCCCACAGATACATACAAGTCCCAGAGGGTAGAAGTGAGGAAAGCATTTATCTTCCTTTCTCATGCAGAACAGCAAACATGAGCAGGAAGGAAGAATAACTGGCTGAGTCTGTAAATTCTTTTACCTGTTTCAAACAGTTTAGTAAATGCTTTTAAGAGTTTTTAAATGCTAGTCTGGAGCTACATGAACTGTAGCCAGGGCAGACTTCTCTCCCTCAAGCAAGCCAGGAAGGGATCTGTATGGTTTGCTGCTGAATAGTTAGAACAACCCCACACACATTAAATCAAACTCCATTTTGTGGAGAGATGAACTATTCCCCATTGCACCTTGTTTAATCCATGGAATTCCCTGTCATTTTCTAACATGGCCCATTCCACAGTGGTCACACATTCATATATGTGATCTTTCCTCCTCTCCTAACTTGGTGCAATATACACACATGGAGATAAAAATTGCCACAGGCACTTAATGAATCTCAGAACTGTTCAAAGAACTGGGTGCAGCCTATCTCATGCTGACTGAAGTGACAGCATATTGATTTCTGTCTTGCTGATTTGTGATATATGATGGTGGGAAAATACAATTTCTTTGTGGAAAGCCAAAACAAGGTCTGAATTAAACCACCTTTTAAAACAGGACTTGAGTAAAGCATAGCCTTCACCTTGATATCTGTAAGACAGCAAATTTCATCCTTAAGGTCTCAAATTACAGAAAGAAAATTGGCAGAAATACTAGATTTTAGGAAGTTATTTTTGTTCCATTTCACTTGTTATTCTCACTGTAATCCCAACATATATCAGTTGTTTGTGATTCATTAGGGCAACTGACTTTATTGTTCAGTTTTATTATATCATAATATCTAGTTGAAAATAATTGGTCCAGGCTCTTTCAGAAATATTGAAATATTAATCAATACAGATACAATGAATTTTGTAGGAAAAGCATGGAAAGACCATTTCTTACCTCAGTTACAGCTTGAATTGATGCACCGTGCTTTAGAAGAAGTTCCATTACTTTTATTCTGTTCTTCTTGCAGGCAATGTGAAGAGGTGTGAAACCATTCTGAAATGAGAAAGAACACACTTTTTGATGCCCTCAGGTAATTAAAAAATAGAACTGACTATGGAATTCATAAAATAGATTTTTCAATTTTAAAGGAACAACTCCCAAATTTATTTTGGTATTATTACATTTTTCATGTAATAGAAAGTAAAAATTTATAAGAAGATAAAGATCTATTTAATATATCCAGTTTTAATTATGAAATATACTGCCCACTCCAATAATTAATTTATTTAAAATCTCAGTTCATGAAAAACTGTCAAACCCTTATTTTTAGCTTACCATATTCACTTTGAACTGGCTAGGATTTTCTGCTGGAGTTTTTGGGAATTTGGGGTGGGTTTTTTTGGTTAGTTTTCTTTCAACCTTTTAGAACTGCTGCTAAAAAAAAAGCACTTTACCTTTTACCAGCTCTGGAATTTACATCTTCTAAACTATTTTTACTACTTGTTGTGCTTGGGTTTTTTTTTTCCATTCGTTCCCTGTCAGCTTACTGCAACTAGAAGTATTTCACCTCTTCCTTTAAAAAAGATGTGTGCAGTGGGGTGAACATTAGAACTATCATCTTATTTAGTGTGAGATGATACCACAGAAAAAAAGTAAATCAGGAAAATAGGCTGTCCAGAGCACAGTAACATCAGAGCACTGAATGCTGATGCTGCTTGGTACAAAAGAGCCTTTGCAGAACATTCTGAAAACAACTGGCAGAGCTGGTCCCTCAGATCTGATCAAAATTATCCTTTTTTACCTGCCATATAGTAAAGAATATTGTATGTTTTCATGACGTGAGGTCCACGTCACTCTCTGTTCCAGTGTAGCAGCTCTCACCCCTCTCTTTGGCAGTGGACAATGTCCAGGGTGAGCTCAGGTGTGTTTCATATATCCTAATAGCTTGACCACAGACACCTGAATATAGGCTGATGTGCCACAAAAAGCATGGGGCTGAGAGAAGGACATCTGTGGAGCCTGTGCTGCCTTCAAAAGAGTCAATCCCACCTGGCTTGTGAGGGTTTCAGGAGCTCACAGAACATTTCAGGAGTTGAATGAGTTAGCATCAGGCTGTGAAACCGATCAACCCAATTCATGTCAGAATGTAAATTTGTTTGGAACAGTTCTTGAAGAGCAAATCAAAGAGACATTTTAAACAGAATGGACTGGGATTGCAATTTGAACAAAAGGCATTAATTAATGTATTCTGTTTGTATGCAGTTTACCTGCACTAATGTATTCTGCTGCTGAAGTTGTTTCTGAAGTAGAAAGGCATATGACTCCATTGACATAGAATACCACAAATACTCATTATGTAACTCATTGCTACCTTTTACTGTTTCACATCACTGAGAACTTATAAAAATTGCCTCAGTTTTAAACGTCACTGATTATTTTCTCTGTACAAACACTTGGAAAATAAGGATTCTCTCCATACCAGAAACTACAGCAGTTACGTCTGCAGCTGTTTCATCTACTCATAATCATAAAAACCTACCAGGAGGCAAAAGTGCCCTAGTTACACTAGAAATTCATAAGTCACTGCTGACTGTCTGCAAGCAAAGGTCTTCTCTGATTGCAGGGTACATTATTAACACTTTGAACCTCGAGCGTTTGCTCTTGGGCTGCAGCAATAACAGCACATCCTCTCTGTCAGCCATCAGCAGGCAGAAAATAACTCCCAGTAAGTCCCAGCACAACTCTGCAGGAATGTTAGGCTGTGAACAGCGCCCTGCTGTGTACTCACCAGTGCTTTGGCATTAGGATTAGCTTTCTTGTCCAAGAGAACCTTGGCGACTTTGTAGTGGCCGCAGTGGGCAGCAACATGCAGCGCCGTCAGGTAGTCATTGGTGACGTCGTCTACAGGCACGTTGTGCTGAATCAGGAGCTGCACACAGTTTAGATGATCCCCTTGTGTTGCCATGTGCAACGGAGACAAACCATTCTGCCAACAGAGAGACCCAGCACGGATGGGTTAGAGGATGCTCAGAGAAGGGAAACTCCTCCGCGTTGTTCTTGGAGTGTTTGTTGTATGAAGAATTTTACAAGCCCAGAGAGAACCCAAAATAAACTTAGCATGTTCAGTGTAAGGATGGCGGTTCTTACTCCAGAATTTGAAGTTTGGTTAGAGTTTGTAGGCAGCCCCACATTGAAAAACCATCACAACATACCAGCCACGCTCTAAATGTAGCTTCCTTCTGCTGGCATGCCTCAGACAAGCTGCTCAATTTACGTGAGTTACATCAGGAACAGCACTTTGTGACTTTTAACACCCCAGCCAGTTAATTTGCTGGTTTTTAAAGCTGAATTAAACTCACCACTCTAAATGTGGCCTGTATAAACCAGGCATGGCAGCACAGGTCAGAGCATCACTCTGTGAACACTACAGCCTTCCTTCATCCCTCCACTTGTGTTTTTCCTGAATTTGGGTTGTACACATGCTTACACCACATTATCCAGCTCTGGAGACCACTCTTCCCAGTCCACACCGGTAAAACACCAAAAGCTTCAGCTGAGCTAAAAATCTCTGAATAAAACCTCCATGCTGTGACCTACCAGCAGCAGTGGTAAAGCTGTTCCACCAGGGAAACACCTGAGAGAGACTCATGCACCATGAATTGTGTCTTGCTGTGTTTAAAATACTGAACAAGCTGCCAAAATATATTATATTTCCAGAATAAAACCATGAGAGAAAATTCTCAAAAATTGAAAGGACTGACACTATTTCATGATGAAAGATTAAAAATATATGCCAGAATGAGAGTTTGTTAGCAGCGGTACATAGCTCCTCCTCCCAGCTGTAGGTTTTTTTTTCCCTCGATTCTTCTGATGCCAAAATTAGTTTTGAGTGCAGAATCTATTCTTGTAGCAGCACACAATAGTTTATAAGCTGTAAGTGACTGCCAGTACACTGTGTCTGCATCGGGAAACACAAACCTTTGCTCACAGACGCAGTGCCCTCATGTGACCGCAGCCAGCAAAGGCAAAGCAGCGAGGAGGCAGAACCAGCCGAGATCTCGGGTCTGAAACAGACCCTTCCCTCGGCCATGTGATACAGCCAGAACTCGAAAGGAAGGTGGAAATACGCAGTGGAACAATATTTTAAACGGAGATGGAAGCGGGATGGTGAAAGCAACCAGGCGCATCCTGTCAGAACTGGAGAGCAGTTTACGTGCAGTGCTGAGACGCAGACACTCTCGGACACAGTAATATCTTTCAAGTAAGATTATCTCATGGGCATCTCACTTGTGATTTATGTTGGCTTGGATAAGCCTCTCTCCCATTCCCAAAGGCTACTACAGCAATTATCTGCATGGAAGCTTGATACTAGCAAGGCATTTTAAATGTTTTCGCTGTCTTCCAGTGTAGTTAACAGTAGAACAAGAAAGATTAATTTCCCTTGGTCACCAAGTCCTCCTGGTAACAGTTTATAACTGATGATGCTTTTTAGGTGAGAGTAAAAAAAATCATGAAACTTTAAACACCATCCTGCTCCATTTTTATAAGAAAGATCCTTCGGGTGAAAAGTGTCATTTTTCACAGTAACAGTCAATAAACCATGCTTATTAATGGAGTAAGAGATTGAGAAGTTGCTATAAGACTCCCTTATAGGAGAGATTTGTACCAAAAAGACTGACATGGATGGAAAAGAAAGGAAGAAACAGCCAATTTGAAAAATCAGCAAAATACTTGATAAAAATCTGTCATGGACAAGAGAAGTGCAGTAGCTAACCAGACATCACGCAGAAAAGTAAGAGACAAGACTGGATGCTAAAGAAGATAAAAAAGACAAAAATAAAATTGGAAAATTGTCTTTTGCTATACCCTAAACCAAGCTTATTTCTGTTGCAGTTGATGACGCTCTATAACTTTATACAAGTCAATATTTCAATGCCATATTCAAAATAAAAATATTACGTGCAAAATTGTTCTCCAGGCCCATATCCTTCTTGTGAGATACAGCCCAACAATGACCCTAAGAAGTGATGTGGTACTTTAGGATGGAGCCACTTTATAAATACTCTTACATTACTGTTTTATTAGAGATTGCCAAGAAAATATTAAAAGGGAAAAAAGTTCAAGATTAATCAAAGATATTGACCATTAAGGACCATAAGGTCACACCATACCTTAAAACAACCAAATAAAAAACCCTCAAAACAAAACAGGACCATAGAGATGAAACAAAGGCTCAACTGTCTGACTAGGTAAACATAAAATTACTGAGCTTATTTTGTAGCTGTGTCAAAGAGCTGTAATCTGGAAAAGTGCCATTAATTCTAGGGCAAGAAAGAAGAAAAAGAAAAAGACAAAGAGCCAAAGAAGTCTGGAAAACCAGTAATAAAAAAAAGATGGACAGTTATTGACAGGGATGTAATTTCTTACATCCAAAATCATTGGCATGTTCAAGCCTAGAATTCCCTTTTCATTTTGCCTGTAGAAACCCCCATATAATCCATTAGGTCACTGCTTTCCCTGAAAATAAATCTAAGGTTCTTCCAGTGCAAAAAAGGGTCAGCACTACACCAAACCATCTCTAGCAGGAAATAGCTATCAAACTGCAGCCTGGTTATTATTCTGAAAGAGTTTTATGTAACATAAGAAAACTTTGTGAAGTTCAAATTCTTTCAAAGATGTGTCCTATTTCCAATAATATATGACTTAATTTGAAGAGAATGGATCCACTTATTTTTGCAGAGGACAGTACTGCAGTTTAGTGCCAAATGAATGAATTCATTTATGCCATTCAGAGGTACAGCTACTTCCTAGCTTACCTTCTGCAAGTGGTAAAATTAACACATCAGAAGGAAATGCAGGAAGCTCTGCACTTTCTTCTGTTCACTTTTTAACATGTAACAGCTTTCCCTCTTCCAGAGGAGGCTCTTATTTTGCAAAAGTTGTTTATATAAGCCTCTGCAGATCAACATCCAGTCTGTCTCTCAGCCTTAGGCAATTTCTAACCCACTATCCCAAGTAATCTGCCTGATTTTGTCTAGTGAACTCTGGGCTAGGCTGTGTGAGTCTGCTCAGGAAGAGCCACAAATTCAAAACCTACAGTCCTTGAACAGCAGCCTAAGCTTGGGGATAACACCTGAAAATACAACATCCACTCAACAAAGAAATGTAGTTCCTTAGGAGAGGTTTTCACTTACAGTGGTGGAAATGGAAGCAATAGGCTGTGTGTTTATGGGGGTGTCCTTTGGTTTGGTTTGTTGTTGTGGGTTTTTTTGTTTGGTTGGGGGTTTTGTGGTTTTGCTTTGGTGGTGGTTTGGGGTTTTTTTCTTCCCTTTAAGTAATAAAAAGAGCTTTCCAAGAGGGTGGAAGAGCCTTTCTCCCTGGAGTATGAGCTCTAGGCTCCAAGAGTTGCAGATGTGGCCCAAGGGGTTCCTAGACAGCCCCTTGTGGTTCTCCCCTGCTCATGGAGTTTGCAAGCTAGGGCTGTGGGAGCCCGTGGAAATTCCACATGCAGAGGATGGGTGAAAACTGTCTGTCAGGTTACCCATGACAGCCCTTGCCAGTGACTCACTGAGCAGAGGAAAGCTGGTGCCAACCTCCCCAAACAAATGCTAAATATAATCCAGTAAAGGGGGAAAAAAGGGGAGGGAGGAGAAAAGCAGAATATAGAAGGGTGCTGAGACAGAATAGGACAGGATGACAGAGAGAGAAAAGAAATAACAACAGAACAGAAATGTTGCTGAAACACATTGGTTACAGACTAAGGAAAAAAAAAAACATGTAGTGGAAGGTTATCTTTGGAAAGAACCTCAACAAACTGCACAGCCCAAATGTCATCCCTGAATGGGGAAGCCATGGATTGCAGTGGTGCAAAGCAGGCTGCTGCTCTGAGATTTGAAATCAGCAGTAACAGCAGAGACCACTGCCAGGAGAGTTCTGGCAAGTGCTTCCTTTAATGCCAGCCCTTGGGTCTAAAGCAATCTGTGCACCCTGGCGCAGGTGATTTGAAATTATCAGGAAGAATTTTGCATGATAAACTGTAGAAAGCCAGAAAGGGGAGAATCTGATAACCAGGCTAAGTCCTTAGGAAATACGAGCTGTCTCTGCAAAGGGACATTGCTCTATTTTTATCTCTTGTCTCTTCTCTAGCCTTAGGGTAAATTGGTACAAGCTGAAGATTTATTGTAATCACTGTGTATTTATTCCAGGATAGACACAGAGTTCTTCAGCTACTGAAATTCTGAGGGATAGGGTTACCACACAAGCCTTTTTGGTTGGCACAGAAATCTTTTCTTGTATGTCTTGATTTAACACATTTTACATATGCAGACATGCTCTACATACGGCATTCACTTTGGAGAGCTCCCACACAGTTACTTTAAATAACTAAGAAATAGGAAAGTTATTGCCAAGCCCTTAAATATATGAGACATACAGAATTACATTAGGAAAAAGAAAAAAAATGTACAAGGATTATCCCACCAGGAAAGAGTATCAGTTACCTTGGTTTTGGAAAGAATAGGGGCACCACGATCCAGCAGCATTTCTACAACCTGTTCATGGCCACTTCTTGCTCCACAGTGGAGGGGGGTCAGCCCATCCTGTGGGATACAGAGTTATAACTGATTAGTGTCAGATATGCTAAAGTCTTGCACACTTTTGTAGAGGCCTGTGATGTCCCAGGAGGCTCATTAATTCCTGCAAGGCGTTGCTCTTTTGCAAATGAGCACTTGAACCTGTTTGTTCAAACCAACAGAGCACATTCTGGCTCTGATTTCTGAAAGTGTAAAAAGTCACATCACATTGGTGCTCATGCAATGGGCTCCTTCCAGGCCCTCACTGCACATGCAAGAAAAAGATGAGATTGCACTTCAGGTGCTTTTTGCCTGCATGCCTTGGAGAAAACTGGGTCTCTCATTTGTCAGTATACATTGGAGTCAGTGGATAGTCAGTTAGTCTGAGAGGAAAGAAAAATCCTCATCAGCCTTTTTATTACACTGATTTTGACAAGTGTACAGCAGACGAGAAAAGCATCTTAATCCCAGGTGATGAAGTATGTTGGATTCACTTCTGTCTCACTGTGCAGACTGTGCTTATGTGACCTCTAGCTGAATGACTGGCCCAGAGTCAAGGCATACTGTCCATACCCCTTTGAGAACAGTTTGCTCAGTAATAGTCAACATCCCACTGCTTGTTGTAAATAATGATGTCAAAGTTTTCAGAAACTTTGGTTTTTCCATTTACAAGTCACAAAGGAAGGGGCTTTTCTCTGGTGTCCTCCACTGCTCTTAAAACACATATGTTGTATTGTCTAGAATATGTTTGTCACATCATTTTCATACAAGGGATTATCTAAAATTCCTTCTCACATACTCTCTTCACACACATGCACTCCCCCTCCATTTCTGCATGATAGCAAGTATTATTAAGGTACCTCCTTAAAAATGCTTTTCAAGTGGAATTATAATATTCTTCCTTGGTAATTCCTAAACCACACTCTACTGGAATATCAGCTTAAGCCCTGAAAAGTGTAGAGGGCAGCCAGGGAGAGGGAGGAGCTGGTTCAGAGAGCCTTACATTCTCCTGCTTCTACATTTTTGCCTGCTCCTGATAAACCTATGAAAGATAACAGGTAGGAATTGTCGTGATAAACTTCTCCTGCTACTTTCATCTAAAACTTGTATGGTTCTCATTGTGCATGTTTTTCCATTTAAAGTAAGGCATATATTTTTAACATAGATGTAAAAAATATTTGGTTCAGACTTTACTCCCTTAACTCAGGGAGTAATTTTTTCCCACAAGATGAATGCAGCTTGGCCCACAATGGTTCTTACTGACACCTCTCAAGTCAATTATATTGTAATTTCTGCTTCTTCCTGCTATTTCAGCCCATAAAGTACTGGGAAGTACTTGTTAAAATGATACCACACAAATTCAAGATGTATTGCTCAAAACACTTAAGACAAAGAGAAAAGATACCAAAACCCACAAATGATGCATTTTTCAGCTGAGTTGCAAATGTTTTGCCATAGCTTCACAAGTGTTTAAAATGAGTAATGCATATTTCTGATACCAGTAGTTCCTACAGGTGAGGGCATTTCATGTACTGAGCAGACACAAACATTTGATATGAAAATATCACCTACAAAAAAGAGAAAACTTGTATGGGAAGGAAAATCAAACCCAGTAAGGCTAGGTAACTACAGACCTGTAGGCAAGAGCTGAAGACCACCATGTACATTAGATTGTTCACTCGTTTTACTTCCTATAATTATCACATTCTGCAGGTACATCAAAGCCAGATACTCAAGGAGATCAGGCACCAAAGTTAGAGACCCTTTTCCAGATTTAACACCTCCCCAAGCCATTTCACCAACATACCATGGTTAGCTCACACAGAATGAGCCACATCTGATCTCTTCCTGCACCAGTCTAGACCCTTCCAGTGCTCCCAGAGCACAGCACCCCACCCCTCTGTGGGTATTTCTGGCTGACAAGGTTTCTGTGGCTCAGCAGGAGCAAGCAGCCATGCTTGGCTAGCTGGACCTCATTCTGGGCCACACAGCTGGACCTCATTCTGGGGCACACAGCTGGACCTCACTGTGGGCCACACAGCTGGACCTCACTCTGGGGCACACAGCTGGACCTCACTCTGGGGCACACAGCAGTCACCACCAGCAGATGCATCACTCACACGTGACCCGACACACAATGCACGTGGGTGCTTGTGGGACAGCTGATCTACAGCTATTGTTCACATGATGTCAGGTCTCTCTCTGCAAAGAGCAAATACACTCCAAGACAGACAATTTGGCTGCACAGATTTTTTTTTTTTTTTTGGTAGTTTCAAAAGACACTATTCACTGGTTTAGCTAATTGGTACACGACACTCAGAGCAGGTAAAGAAATGTGCAGGGGCAATCTGAAATGCAGATCAGAAAGACTTCTTTTTTAAAAAGAGATTCTGAGATTGAAACAGATTGCTATGAGCTCAGCAAGACTTCACTGACTTTGTCAGGAGATTTTCTAGTTTCTTATTTACTGTTCACACAGACTATACTATGTGAAGCATAAAATATATTACATGTATTAGGAAGCAAACTTGCCTTAATATGAGTCTGCAATGGCTCAGAAAAACCATTACAAACGATTATGACAATAATCTGCAGATTAAGGACTCTGTAAGTATGCACTGACACGATAAATCATATCATCTGTATTATCTATCCCTCCAGAGAGCCTGAGAGCAGCTTCAGCAAAGCCAAGAGGACAATAGGAGGAGCTATGATTAGGTACAAGCTTCCCATTAGCATTGCACACCCATCTCTGGGGCTGCTGCCTGCTATAGCTATTATTTTAAACACACACACACACACACACTCTCAAATGAGACCTAAGCATGGTTTCTGGTCCCTGTTGACACTCAGGTACCTGTGCATCTCCCTGATCTTGTTACACTGGACCCTAAACTGTCCTGAGACTGAGCTTTCCTGCTGCTGTGTGTTTCCTTGCCATGACACGTGGCTTTAAGGGAGCCCTGAGCAGCGTGGGGTCAGCACAGAGCAGCCTCCCTGTACTCCCCAGCTACCTCTTCCCTGTCAATGCTCACCCAGGATTCCCCTTGCATCATGGCATCCTCTGGGCTGTCTCCCAAAGCCACAGCAGCCTCAGGACCACAGCTCTCACATCAGTGAGCATCAGCTTCTGGCCCTGTCTAAGAGCGATGAAACCAAGCACAGTACCCAGTAAAAACTGAAATGTGATGTAAATATTCAGCAAGAGCTTGTCAGAGTTTGAGCCAGCCCCCAGAGCCTGTGCACAGCCTTGGCAGGAGCAGCAGGCACTGCTGTCCCCTGGGCCAGAGGTAACAGCACACATTCCCAGGGGAGCAATTACTGCTGCCTCCAGGGTTTATCTGCTGAGTGACTCTCCATGCACACTCAGCCCAGCAGGGCTCTGTCCCACAGCCCCTCCATGCTCCAGGTCTCCTGAATTCTTCACTCCATTGGCAAACTATTGCAAATTGCCCCTTCTGGGCAATAGGGCAACAAACAAGGTTTGCTCTCCCTGCACGTGCAAAGCACACTCAGAATGCCAAGGCAGTGCTGCTGCAGTTATTTCATATCTTAATTCATGTGGTTTTCTGGAGCAGCTTATGCATGATCTGATGCATCTTCAAAGAGCACATCCCACATGTTTTCATGCAGATATGAGTGCTGGGCCTGTTTTTTAGCTGCAGAATCAGTAGAATGAAGATTATAAACACTGTTAATCCAGGCTAAAACTTGCCTGCTTCAGACACAAATTCACTTTGGCATATACAGTATTAGACAGCCAAAGCAAATCAAGCTAATTTAATCAACCTCTCTAATTAAATTTTACTTCTTAAAGTCTTTTCTGGGAGACAGAAAAAACATAATTAGGGCAACATTCAGTAAACATGTTACATGAGGCATTAACAGGCCTTTGTCCAGAATCTTGGCTAAAACCAGAATGATTAAAGCTGCCCTGGCAGCACATAGTTCTTGAGGGGTACCCTTAAGAATGCAGTACCCAGCCCCAAACACCAGTTGCTAGACATCTCACACACAAAAAGAAAACAGAGAGAAGATGAACAGCTGGTTAAAATAAACAATGCAACATAGCGTGAACTAAAATGGAAAAAAAAAGGGCATGTCTGAGTCTCCAAATAGTTTTAACATAATTTTTGGGATGTGTCTCACATGTTCCCTCAACTCCCAACTACAGTGTCCAGGTGTGTGAGAGTATAATGGTGCTCATCAAATCCCAGTCCTAATGAATCCAGAGAAAGTGGGAGCTCCTGGATTACTTTTACAGTAATTTAAACAGGATAAGGATTTAGCCCTTCATGTTAACCTCTTGTGCAGTACTTCAGCACTGCAGTTTCCTGGACCATCTGTCAGCAGCAAATGCAAATCCTCATGTAAATGACTAAGGAAATCATTACCTCAACTTACTTATTACTCAGGAAAGGCTTTTTCTTAATTTATCTATAAAATGATTCTTTTTGTGAACAATAAAAAAAAGCATTATGTGGAGAGTATTCCAGTATCCCATACAGAGGATGGATTGCAGGAACAGACCACAAAATGCCAGCTGAATAGATAAATCTGTCCCATCTAAGAGTCAGAGTAGCAAATCCTGGCTCTGTTAGTGTTTGCTCAACAACACAAAACAGTATGTTCTGCATTCTCATTTAAAGGTGAAATACAGACATGAAACAGGAGAAACAAAAGCCTAAGAATTTCTCCCCCTGAGCAGCAGACACCAAAAGTTTCAAGATTTTTTTTTTTATCCTTTCATAAGGGTACAGAACCTTTGCCATTTACCTTTAAGGAAGTATTTTGTCTTCAATAATCAATCTTTGAATTAAATAATATAATAATGTCCAACACAAAAAAACCCCTATCCTAACAGAAAAAAAAATCTGCTTATCTCTTACATACAAAAATTCTGTTTATCCCTTTAAAAAAATAGGAAAAAAAGAGAGAGGTCTCACATTTATAAATATGGTACTAGGAGACTCACTTATTTTCACATGCAAATCCCACCTGTTATCAAGCTGTGTGTGCATTCAGCACCTGCCCCTCACAGAACACACAAGGCTGGGCTCTGCCTGGGCATCCAGCTGATAAGCAGGACTTGGCACATGTATCAGAAAAGACAGCCTCAGCTGCTCTTTGCCTTTCAATGCATTCAGCAGTGGTGATGCTGTTGTAAAGGATATGACCAGAGCCTTTGTCATCCTGTACTTTTGTTGGGCCATTCTATATCTGGGACATTGAAAAGAAAAATTGTGATTAAAAAAAAAAAAAAAGAAATATCTGCAAAGTTGACATATCTTAATTGTTCAGCCTTGGAAAACAACATTGGGTCAGGTTGGAACAACAGGAGAGATTTAGCAGGAGCATGTGTTGTGCCAGCTCGGAGCAATTAATCTTTGCTATTGAATATGAGAACCAGGCAGGCACTCCTGAAACAATGCCCTTTTTTCACCCAGCACCACACTCCTCTCAGCCTTCCCCTGCTTTTGGTACGGATTCCTGAGCCCTGCCGGCGCTGCTCCCTTTGCGGATCCGCAGCGCTGCGAGGCTCCGGGAGCGCAGCCCGGCCCCAGCCCCGCCCGGAGAGCAGCTTCACCCACCCCTGGCTGCCAGGAAACCTGCCTCTGCTAATGCCACCCACTGCAGCCTTGAGTGGCACAGCACGAGCAGGAGGAGTTCTGCACACCCCTCCTGACCCCCGGAGAGGATGGGTGGCTGGAGAAGCAGGCAGTCTCTGGGGGAGCCAGAAAAAACAAACCAGCGCTTCGTGAACCACAGTCATCGCTGCCTTGTGCCTCAGTGGGAAGCTGTGCCAGACTCAGGAGCTGTTAATGCTTCTGCCCTCTTCCTAGATCCTGTTTCCGTCCCAGTCTGTATTTTTAGTTACATAAATTATCCCAGTGTCTGACCCCGAGCTTCTGATAGAGGAAATGAAGCAGAGCACGAATTTTCCTAACTTAAAGAACTAACTTGACTCCAACTATTTAAAGTGCTGGTCCTTAATAATTTGGACTCCAGTGGGCCATACAAATATTTGCAGGGGGAAACAACAAATCCCCTACCAAGTCCCTTTCTGCCTGCTCTGACCAAATGCACATCTGTTACACCTGTCCCAACCAGTGTCCCTCCCCACCCCAAGGCAGAAGCACACCCCCCAGCCTGGAACCCCTGTGTGGCACAGAGGAGGCTGGAATTTCAGTCCAGAAACTGTACCCACATTAGCCATGAAAAGTCATCTCTTCCATGTTGCCCAACTAGAAAAAAAACTTAAACATTTTAGAAATAAACCATCAGCTACTGAAGATAAAATAGAAGCAATAAGGAAGGACATGTGGAGAGAACGAAGAGATGACAAAATAAATTGACCCAGTTTCTGAATTTGACAGAGAAAAAAGCCACGAATGTGCCTAACAAGCACTGCAGGAAATCTCAGAGACTACAGTAACCAAACAAAAACCTGTGAATAAAGGAACAACTGTAGAAAAACTACTCTTAGGTTCTTAATTTCTTTTGCTTAGAATGATTCTGAACAGTAGAACTTCTACAGATGAATTCTAAATGGAAAGGGTAGAGGTGATTAATATGTCAAGAAAATTATAATTGTCAGAAAGTTACTGGGACAGCTCTGGAGAGTTATCTTGCACACACAGGATCGTGTTGCAAAGACTGCCCTGACAGCCCACAGCACCACCAGTTCCAGATTTACTTCCAAACATTTGAACTTTTTCCTTCTCTCTCTTTGTTGTTTTTTTTTTTGCTGCTGTGTAAGTAAATAAAATATCCTTAGCTTGGTTGGGTTTTAACTACAGCAGTTAGACATAAGCAGATGCATTGAGTTTCTAAGTCACTGAGGGCACTGAGTTAGGTGTCAGCCTGATGGAAACCATCCCTGTGCCTGACACATGTGCTGACAAATCCCACACAGAGCCTGAGCTGCAGGAGGCTCATCAGCCACACCACACTCTGTGACACTGCCTGTGGACAGAGAAAGGCAAACACACACTGCAGCTCAAAATTACCCTGCTAGCATTCAAATTCTGAAATATCTGACTTGAATTCTCGTCTTTAGCATCCTCCTGTACATTCACCTCTACTCCCAAACAGATAAAGCAGCTCCTAATTAAACACTGGAAAGGGAACATGGAAAATGGTTGGCTCTGAGATTTGCCATGCTTGGTGTTTCACAGACTGCTGTAAGAGATGTAAAATGTTAGCATCCTACTGCAATAATTTCATTAAAAATAAATGCAGTGCAGCTGTAGTAGCCTGCCAGGAAGATGAATGATTTAAGCTCTACAGCAACACACAGGTCAGAGGCAATAATTCCACACAGTCACTCACAGCACTCACACTTGAGCTTACCCTTGTTTTGGCATCAATTTTAGCTCCTCGATCAAGTAGAAGTTTGACCATATTTGCATTTCCCCTTTTTGATGCAACATGCAATGGCGTGATATCATTCTGTGGAAGAAAACAACATGAAAATAAATAAGCATATGTCTGAATTCCATTTTTGGTTTGCTCACAAAGTGAATTATGCCCAATTTGCTAAATCATAACACAGTTTGTTTCCCTGGGAGCATGAAAGCAAAGGGAAGCTGTGTTCAACCTCACATGTGAATTACTGGCCTGATATCTCAACATACCCACAGTGAAGACAAAAGTCAAATTGTTGTTAGGATTATAAGATGACATGATTGTGCCTCAGCTCACAACTTTTGCTTAAGGGTTGAACTTACGCAATTTTACTGAATCTTAGCAAGTTAATCCAGCTGTAGCTGTTTATGAGCCTATAGTGATAAGGATTCATACCTCAACTTCACCGGCCTTGTAAGAGCCATAGAAAAATAAACAAAACCATTATATCTGCAGATCTCATACAAAAATTATGAGAGACCAGCATTACTTATTTCTGAACATTATCAGCAACCTCTGAAAGCATGGCAAACACCTTCATTTCAGTTCCACCGTTAATTCTGCCCACTCAATTTGTTCCTCTAATGGGTGTAACACTGTGCTTGAAGTGGGGCTGCAGAGCAGTGTGTGTGCTTCCCTGAGCAGTGCCTGGCAGGCTGGCACAGGCAGGGATGCTGCACATCCAGGACAGTTACATAACCCACGCTGAGCACACACAGAGGCACTTCCTCAACAAGATGCAGCCAGGACGTCTCTTCATGCTCTGATGGATCCTTTATCTCACGGCATATGAAGGCCACGTCCTGTATATATTTGATCATACAGAGCCAAGTGAAAATAAAAGGATCCAAAGAGAGCACGCAGCCAGTGTATGCAGACACACAGAATTGTAAAGGATGTGTTCCTGAGCGCTCAGGGCAGCACAAACAGCTGGCTGTGTAAAGCAGCAGCCCTGGGACCCAGCAGCAAGCAGCACACGCAGTGAGTGTGTGTCCTGGGGCTGGCTGGATCAGAAAGGCACCCTGAGCAGCAGGGAGGGGTACAGCTGTCTGACCTGGCTAGCAGAGCCTTCAGCAGCACTTCCTCAGAACCTCAGGTGAGTGGAGTGATGGAGAACCAGCACCAAGAAAAGATCTCCTCTCAGGTGTGACAAGCTGACTCACAGCCTAATCATAACACCAAGTACCTCATGCAGCTGCTACATTTTCATTTACACAAAATTTCACTATGAAGCAAACTCACAGCTACTAGAAGGTACTAATTAATATTATCACAGAGGTAAAATACATGTTAGCAAGGTTAAATGACAGAGATCCTTTCTACAATATTCATGATCATTAGAGGATCAAAGTGATGACTGTGCTAGGGTTGCTTCTCATTCCTTTAAAAAGCAAAGTAAAGCAAGAAGAAGCTTAGCACATGAAACAGAAAGTGCAGCATGTCTAGTCCTTTCAGGGAGGTAAAACTATGTGATCACTTAAATTTTCTGTGAGATGGTTTTGAAAAAAAGAGTCAATTGTATTTGACTGGGAACTGGCAGCAGATATAATATGGGGTCACTACATTACTGTACCAGTCACAAAAAGGACAGAAAAAAAGGAGAAAACAATTATGTGGGGATACTTTCTGCTTTTTTTCTCTTCCCAGGAGGAAAGATGTTACTGAGGTCAGAGGGAGAGAGAGATGAATTCTACTTTCCTGAGAAAAAATGGTAAAGGAAATAACTTTTGTGTCTTCAAGTAAAGAGTACTGCAGGTAATTTAGATTAAAGGAATACCTTTTTCTACTTGCTGATGTTAAGGGGTAAAGAGGTTAACTCAGCCTATTAGACCCCAGTGCCCCATTAATACATCAAAATAATTTAATACTAATAATTTACTCCCTCATACACAGACAAGAAGAAAAGCATTTTCCAAGCATCAAGAAAGAAATCAAGAAGGGTCAGCATTACAAAAGGCAAGACAAACACCTATTAGAAGTCTGAAACTCATTCATCTTGACACTAAGCTGAATCTAGTGCAGCACAAGGGAGGGCATAACCACTTAAGAATGTGCACTTTGGATCTATTTATTTGCCAGTCAAAGCTCCTGCTGCCATGAATGAAGGAGAGTTGATTCTGGAATAGAGGGATGAGTGCTGGCAAATACACAGCTCAAAACTATGAAATGACTTCCACTTAGCAATTAAGGGTTAGGTGACACTGTTTGCTTGCAACAGGGGAAAAAAATGAAAAATATCCACTTTCATGTTCAAAACCAAGTCCTGTTCAAATGACATTCATATTTCTGGATTGCTACCAAAACTATTAGGACAGCATATTTCTCTCCCAGCTTCTGACAGGGGCAATCACGCCAGCTGGAAATGTGAGGAAATTCTGCATCTTGAAACCTGGAGTTACTTTTGGTTGAAAATAGGCAGCAAGTTCACATTACAAAGAGACGGATGGAGAAAGGATGTGATGGCACCAAAAAAATGTTGTGAGGAAAACCAACTACACACAGCTTCCCTGAAATAATTAATGGAGCAGGAGGAATCAAGCAAATTAAGCTCAATATATCCAGTGCAATATCTGTCCTTATAGATGACAAAAGACCTCCTCTTTCCCAGGAAAGGGCATTCATTCCCTTGGAAGGAGTTTGCAGTTTTTGTTGTACTTTACTAACCTGATCAGACAGTTCATTAAAAAATTAAGGGATGAAGGATTAAAAACACTTTTAACCTTTTTCACCCTTAACATCTCAGGAAAACACTGTGAGGAAAAGAAGGGGGAAAAAAAGAGGGGGCAAGTCTCTATTCAGAGTTTAATTTTGCTGTTTAGCTATTTAAGCTTTTACTGGTAGCAAACAATGCTAACTAATAATTCAGCTGGCTGAGAGTTCTGACTCCAAACAGATGAAGGAAGAGATGCATTATCTGAATGCCTGAATAATTGCACACTGATGTTCAGGCCAAGAAACTTGTCTTTGGTCAATACTCTGTTGTACCAAATCTTAAAGAATCACACCTAGAAGTTTCATATGTATGGTCCTTCTCCATCTGTCATCTCAAAATTAAGAACACGAACTGAGAAGTGAAAAACCTCAGACAACGCTATCATTAATTTTTCTGATTACAAAACGTAAAGCAAGGAACTCAAAATGGAGTTATTTGTACTTGTCACAAGAAACAAGAGATAAAAAAAGCTTCATAATATGTGCAACTTTGGTGTTGTTTATTAACACTAAAACTGTGGTATCAGCAAACAAAATAGCCACCAAATGTAAGGTTCTGAATTCTTCAGTGTATCAACAGCATCTGCTGTCTTTTCAGTCTATTTTTATCCGTTTGATGTTCTATAAATTTCTCCCTTTGTTCTTAAGATAGAATAGTAAATCAGGAAATTTTGGAAGATGTTTTCCCGCAGTAATAAAGCTGAAATCCCTTCCAAAAGTTGCCATTAAAATATGTGCTTCAGATCTAGAGCTCCTGCTGGAGCGCTGCTTGCCCTTGCTGTTGAAATATCCAATGCTGGGTAATGTCTCAGGCAGACCCCTTCACACTGAGGTCCAATTTGTGAGTCAATAAATTCTACAGGGAATAGGAAGCATCACTGTGAGAACAGCAAGCTACAGCTATGGAGAAAATGGTCATAGGATTATCAACTAGAACACAGCCTTTCCTCTCCTTCTTGGCAGATTTCCTGGGACAAGTGACCTGAAGTACTCTGAGACCGTACATAGCTCAAATGCCATGGATTAGGTTCATGCAACTTTTTCTACACTTCACAGCATTGTGGATGGTGGTTTTCCCTTTCTACCCATCTACTGCCTGCTGCAGCCCACCACCCCCTCACACAGGGCTCGTGCCTTCCTCCAGAGCCACACAACAACCACAAATACGATGGGAGAGGAGTGACTTGCTGGTACAGTCAGTGGCCTTTGCTTGTGCCTGATCAGAGGGAACACCAAGCCTTTCCAGCTGCAGCTCTCTGTCTATAGCTTCACAGGAAAACTCAAAAACTTTTCAGTTATCTTATGCTGAGAAATGAGCCACCAAACATGTCCCAGCTGAAATGAGATCAGCTGCCCTCTGACACATGGCATTATCCGTCACAGCTCACCACAGCAGTCAGAATAGCTCCTTTCTACTACAAATTAGCCACATAAATGGTTAGGAAGTCAAGGAAAAAATAGGGTTAAAATCATCAGTGTGCAAAGCAGATCTTATGTGGTTCCATTTTAATGCTTTAGAAAACCAGGAACTCCCCCTGGGTTTCTGGTGTGCTATGCTGTCCTACGAGATTGCCTCTTTCTCCCATCACAGCTGGAGTCTTACAAGCATAAGGATGCTAATAATAACTAAGACAAGCAAATGTTTGCACTTACAGCTTCATATTGGGCTCTGAAATGCACCTTAAAGGAAGGCACAGAACAAAGTGAAAACCTTTCCTAGTCATGTGCTGCATTGATTTAAATGCTGACAGAGCAGCTGATCACATCAGGACTGTGAAAACTCATTGCCAGTCACATGGACTTGGCACTTCTTGCTGCCAATGACAGAACTTACCTCCACCTCTGAGCTCTCCCAGCCTCTCAGTGGAGTGCAGTTTTAATCAGAAAAATTACATTATCTGATTTCAAATTTCACTCCCTTGATTTAAAACAAACCTGAACAGTTTCTTACCAAAATGTTGGAATTTATTAAGACAGTTCTTCTCACTCCTCAGCTGAGAGCAAACTCTAGGAAGAGCTTAATATTGACACAGAATGTGTGAGTAAGACAGAAGCTGAAAACAGCCAGACTGCTATAAGAGAAATTTCTTATACAGTCTGGAAAATCCCTCCAGCATTAGAGGTTTTTAAGGAAAGAGCATAATGGTGTTTTTTTCATACTGGAATTGTCAGCAGCACCACTGCATTGTTATTACCACTATTATCAGATCCTGGAGCTATGGGAAGATTGTGGTGTGCATTTAAAGATTCTCGTATGCACCAACATCAACATGTTGTATGTTAAAACACTCAATTGCCTCCCCTGTATTTTTCTGCAATTCAGAACTGGAGCTACAACACAGCAGAAATCCTGCAGAGAAAAGTCTTATATTCTAGTAGCAGTTACTGGGACCACTGAGGCTTGTATAGATGTTTCAGAAATTAAAGATAAAAATGCACAATCAAATGCTTTCCAGGAAACCCTCAACAGTACACAGTTTTCCAGCTTCTTTCCTTCTCTTCTTAATGGTAGTAAGTCTTATATTGTGCTATTTTAGTTCTTGTGTGCGTATATACTTAACTTTCTTCAGGGTTGAGATGTAAAAAAATGAATTCTAGAAGGAAACAAGGAAGACTATAGAAAGGGGCTCTTATGGCAAACTACCACTGGGGAAACAAAGATGTTTTTCTCTTATGCCACTGTCACTTAGATATTGCCTGCTCTTTTTGATGGGCTAATGGTGTTCTGCTTCTCAGCCTCAGGGTCATCATTAATGCATGTTGTCCTCACACCACCCTCAAAATTACCAAATCCTTTCCCAACCTTCCAGTAAGCAAACTTTCTGCAGGTAAAGCCCACTCCCAGTGGAACTGAGATCTCCTCTAGGATAAGGAGTGCTGTGGATCAGGAAGGCTTTTCCAGGGCTGGATGCAGTTTTACGGCACAGTGACGAGCTCCCTCCCGTTTGCTTTGGCAAGAAAGCTACAGGGAGAGGTCATCTTCACATAGAGGATTCCCTGGCTACCCCATCCTCTGATTTGCTCAAGCACACAGTGGATCTGGGGGTCACAGAGGTTCCTTTCAGCTGCTGCTCTGGAAGCTGCAAAGAATTTCATCCTTCCTTCCTTTCTAAGCACTGTTTTCCTCAGAGACAGGTGGAGCTTCAAAGGCATTTCCTCACCTGGGCTAAACAGATCTTCCTACTGGAAGATCATCTCAGACAGAAGAATGCTATCTGAAGACTGTGTGAACCCCCAAAAGATAAATTTTACCTAAATATAATTCCCAGTTTATTCAAAACACCTTCAAAAGCATTAAAACTCTAGGTAAGACATCTGATACAGTTTGATTTAAAGGAACAAGTGGCTGATAAACAATAGTTTTAAAATGACAGGAACTAGTATTTCCTGCTGAAAAAATTGATAAAATAGATTCAAAATAGATTCAAAGGTATCTGGCTACCTTTCAGTTTGTAACTAGGATTCATCACGTCAGCACTGTCAGCTAAGAGAAGGGTTCCTGGAGGTGTTGTAATCCTTCAAAGCCCAAGCAGTGACTGCTTTAAAGTGTTAATCTGGCTAAGAAAGGAGGTTGACTTCACCCTCAGTTACCCTTTATTCTCCTCCTCCACTTTAGTTTCAGTTTGATTGTCTCCCAGTTAAGCAAAAGGGAAATATGGTGATGCAATGAAGCATTTGAAGTATTTTGGAGGAGCTGGACACACGATAATGTACTACAGAAAAAGGATGATGAGTAGTCATAAAATGCCTGTTACCCTGCAATGGATACCCTGCCAGTAATTGTGACAGGTTTTCTGTTGAGTTTGAGCCCAAGAAGTCGAGCAATTTGGAATGATTGTTTTTGCTTTGTTACAAAATGGCAAACATCCAGCTGAATAAGGAGATTTTGTTTCACTTGGAATGAGGTTAGGATGGCTCCCAGAGCTGCCTCCTTGTTTATAGGTGGAATAAAAGGCATCACAAGCTGATTTACTGAAATTATTTCCATGCATCCCAATGGGGAGTTTGCTGTGCCACCTTCCCTGCACTTGCAGCAAGGCAAGAGGAGAAGGCAGACACAGAAGTGCTAATGCAGCTCACGGGGAGAGCCCACACGACATCAGCCACTCAACAGCACAAGTGCAAACCTGTATAAGTAGGTACATTTCCAACCCCCCAGCCTCTACAGTCAGCAGGTACACAGGCTGGCAGGCACTGTGACACCTGTAAGAGCTCCTGGAGCTGTGCCTGTCCCCTGGCTGCAGTGAAAGAAGGGACCAAGGGAATATGTGACAGCTGAGAGGCAGGCAGGTGTGTACCAGCAGGGCTGAGCGAGCAGCTGCTACTGAATATCACTGGGGACATCATTTACAGCACCACTGCTCACTCCTGCCCACACACTGAGAGCCATCAGCAAGCTCATCTCTTTCCTTGCCTTTGCTTCTGGCACCTTTTCCTTCCCTCAGGCCTCTTGGAAACTCGCTGGAAACAGCAGCTGAGGAGATCTCCTTTGCCACAGGCCTGCCCTCCTTTTCCTTACATCCTGACACCAGCTCTTCATTTCACCACTCTTGCCCTTGGCCTTAAAGCTCTGCCTTCATCCTACACATCCATTCACATTCCTCCACCTTTCCCCAGCCTGACTACACTGATGGTGGCAGATGGCTATTTGTCACACATTTGTCTTCACGTTACCCTGCTCACACAAGCTTCTTTTGTTACCATAATCCTCTTCTCTTGTTCAAACCTCTCCCTAGAATCCGCACTTTCCTGAAGAGTTTGTACATAAACTGAGAGGTAGAGAAGTAGTGTTAATTTGTATTTATTTAACAAGAAAAAAGGAAAAATGCACAAAGTGCATTTGACACCCCATCTTAAAAGTTTGTCTTTGCACTTCTGAAAGCTACAGTACATATGGTAATATTTTATTTGGGTTACAGCCCTTCTGTATCTCTGCTCTGTTGCTCATCTCACATTGTCAGCAACTCAAATAAGGGCCTTTCCTGCAGAGGGAAGACAGCAGACTGTGGATAGCACTTACAGAAATTACAGTAAGAGGCCATGAGGTGGCAACAAGCAGGCTGCACCTGTGGGGCGTTTTCAGTACCTGTTTTGCAATTTGGGTAATCAAGGATCAAGCAAGGGCTCTGCTGCTTGGTGCTGATAATTGGAAGTGCTCTGTTAGCCTACAAATCCACTGCTCTGCCAGAACCTAAGCCATCCTCCTGTGCAGTGCTTTCATCCCCTGCAGCCTGATAAGCACTAAAGAACAAAATTCAACTCCACATTACTGTTATTTATGCTACAATTCTGTCTGTCACAACAACTTTTATCTAGATTTGCAACTGCCACAGAGTGGAGATGAGCTCTCTCTCTCTGGATGCCCCTGCCCTGTATCACAAGCACAAACAAGAGCTCAGTGCTCCCTGAGTCACAGCCTCAGCCCACAGCTCCTCCAGGCTGATGTCACTGCATCCCCACTTCCCCAGCCATGCCAGAACTCCGTCTCCCCCTGATGATGACAACTAATGGAGGCAGAATTTGGAATGTCCAAATCTTGAAGAGGAGGCAAGAATGGCCTTTTTACTCTGATGTGCTCTCCACAAGTGCCCTTAATCCAAAACAGAGCTGCTGAAGCCTAAGACTTATTATTCTATTAAAACAAGCATAGGCAGATGGTATTTAGTGCACTGGTACTAAATGCTGCTAATTGCTAATGTAGTAGCATTGCTAATCCCTAATCTTGTTTCTGAGTGGGAAAGAGTTGACCCAAGACCCCAATTGTCTTCCTTGCTTCTGTGATTAGGGCTTATCAAATACGCAGTGCCCAAGCTTAGGATGGTATGAAATGCCTTAATGCTCTAATTGGGTCAGTTAAAGGACTTGGAAATCAGAGGTCAATGTTATCAGTGAAAGCAAAGCAAGGGGTTTGCAATGCTTGTCATAAAAACTTTTCTGCATGTAAATAAGTGCCTTAACCACAGAAGCATTCAAGTTTTTAGCTATACAAATATCTAAAGTAGAATACTGCAAATTCACTTTTCCCTTTGTGCAAATGCTCTAAGCAGTCATGTAGTACTTCTCCTCTTGCAAAAGTAATAAACATAACACATGATCAAAATCTCAGAAGAGGAGCTGCTGGATTATCCATGTGACATAATTCCCCTCATAAATATAATCTTGAATTTACATTGGACTTTTTTTAACTTTTTTCTAGTTTAATTGAAAGATTGTTCCAAAATCTCATTAGTTATATTTAACATTCATTATTGAGCAATTATTAATTAAAAACATTAATTACTAAGATTTAATAGGAAATACCTAAATTTCTAGACAACATTTATTCATGGCAAGTTTATGCCTATTTACATCAGTGTTTGCCTTCACTTTGAATGCCTCTTCTCCCCTTGATTTTATCTCCCTATTGTCCTGGATCACCACCACATCTCTTCCCTGGCTTTGTTTGGGTAAGGTTTGGTGAGACAAAGCCTTGCAGAGCCTCAGTTTGTTTTGTTTTGGGGTTTATTTATTTACTTGGTCTCATGCCTGGCACCACCATCTTTCCCTGCTCCTCATACTGTACCCCTGTCCTTCATGCTGTATCCCCATCCATATATGTCTGGGTTTTCCCCCTGCTCTTCCAGCTCCAACTTCCCTCTGTTGTTTCCTGTCCTTCTTCTGCTTACAGTGTGGACTCCACTCCTAGGTCTCGTTTCATTTCCTACTCATGCAGTTTCTCAGATTTCCTTTATGAATCACCTGGCTCTCGTGCATACAATGGAAGCACAGATGCTTTCTTCACCGCTACACCTGATGTTCACTGGAAGCAACTGCACGGTGAGGAGAATTCAGCAGGGACACATCACTCCTGCCATATGTCACAGCTACAGGTGGAAGCATTTGTGTCACTGGATCCCAGCCCACCTTTTGCAAGGCTGGAACCATGAATACAGCAGCTCCTCTTGATGAAAGCAGAAGTTTTGGGAGGTGAGGTCTCCAGCTCAGGTTCAGTTCAGCAGCCCAGGGAAAGCCCCTTTACACCAGATGGCAACAGAGCAGCTCAGCCAGGTCGGGCCCTTGGCTGGTGAGGGTGATGTGCTACTCACAGCTCTGTGCAAAAAGTGTTGCCACGAGGTGACAAAGCAAACTGAGCATAACTGACTCCACACTTACCCGAGCAGTGAAGTCCACGGCAGCACCCCGATTCAACAGCAACGTGGCTACATTGATATTCCCATAGTGAGCAGCTATGTGGAGGGGAGTGAACCCACTCTGCAAAGAAACAAAACAAAACACAACCAATAGATACTTTTAAAAAAATACCGCACGAGCACTCCACAGTTGGTGGCACGTCGCTGACAAAAGCTAGTAATAGGAGCCTGCTGCAAGTCACCACTGCAATTCTGTACTAGTTTTCACTCACTGATGTTTATTTATAGAATCTCAGAGAATCTAAATAAAATCACATTGCTATGCAGGAGGGAAAAAAATTAACATAATTATTCTAGAAGAAAAGAAGTTGAATAAAACTTTTAGTTATTCCAGGAAAACAGCAGCAAAACATTTGAGCATTAAAGCAATGACCTGACTTTTATAAGAAATTAGCTTCTAACTAGAAAAATATAGTTATTGGTATTATGTCAATCTTGCAAGTTAAATCTCTCAGAGATTCTTTGCAGAAGTTCAAATACAAGTCATTTAATGATATTTGCTAACTGATTTTTATAAATTCAAAGTAGATGCAAATGAAAATAACATCAAAGACTATTTTAAATTATTAATATGGGGTTTTTTTCCAAGGGTTAGCACCATAAGGACCAGTCTCCCACTGTGGGCAATCACACTGGGTTATGTTCAGACACCACGAGTTACCACCCTAATTAAAAGACATCTTACTGATAAAATTACTTCAGCAACTGATTTTCATATTTAAGTAGTTTTACTTCCTTTTAAAATAATGCTAAAACATGCAGCAATTCCATCAGTCCTGCAAAGTATGAAACCTTATGGGAACTAGATGCATTTCTAAATTGTTAGCAAGCCATGCTAGCTGCCACTGCCTTGCTTTGGGAGTTTTGCAGCTGTAAAACCACTCTCAGATCATTCTATTTGCTGACACCATCAAGGTAAGTGTCATGCAGAAGCCTAGAATCAGACCTGGATGCACAACATGACAGGGTTGTCTGCAGCTCTTAAAACATCTGATAAACATATGCTCCATCAGAATCCCTGAAAACTCCATCTCTCGTAATATGGCCCTTTTATCATGGCAGTTGGTTCCCAACAATGCTTCACTCTTACTTTTAAACCCTAGTTCCAGCTGCAGAGAGCCCTGGTCTCTAAACTACAGTCTCCTCTAGCACATGCTACTTCATTTCATCTAAAGCAGGTGTCTATCCTATAATATGCGATGCAGACAGGAGGGAGAAATGATGCAGCAGCACTAAGTCATGGAGGAGTGATGATGCATATATATATTTATATATACCTCTGTTGTTCTATTCACCATCATCTAGGTTAACACATTTGGAAGCAAAGAGGGGGAAAAAATGAACGGTTAGTCCACCACCGGTGACATGGGTGCGGAAAGCTTCATGACGGCTGTGCGGCATGGCAGCTCGGGGGGCGGCACGCCCGGCACACACGGGAAGGAAGCCCCACAGGGTGGAAGCCGAATGAGCGAGTACTTTGAGTGCTAATTGTTACATGTTTACCAAAGTTCTCCAAGTAGCAATTGCACAGACAGCTGATCAAATGGCAACTGTGCGGCACCTACAGCTCACCACTGCTTTCGGGAGTGGCTCTCATTTCCAAGATAATAATTCAAATGATATTTTGTTTATTGTTTTCCATTTGTAAGGTTTCTACAAGAGAAATTAACCCTGATTTAAGCAGAAAGGGAATGGGGGTAAAAGAGGCAAGGGAGGCAAATCAAATGTTATTCTTTATCAGGTGTTGGAGGAAAAAGTTCTGTGTAACCGCAGCAAAACAGGTCACACCGAGGGAGATCTCCCCTGGGTGTGGTCAGCACCTGACAGCATCCAAGCTCTTTGCTTTTCCCAACTGACCTTTGACTCCACATCAGCATTGTGGTCGTTCTGCAGGAGCAGAGCCGCTGCCTTGGTGTCGTCCTTGCGAGCCGCGATGTGAAGGGCGGGCAGGCGGACTTTCCCCTTGGTGTCATTTTCCAGCAGCAGGGAAACCACCTGGTCATGGCCTTGCTGCAAAGCTACTGCCAGAGGTGTGAAACCATCCTGCAACACACAACAGGCACCATCAGGGCGTGTTCCAAGCCTTCCACAGGGTGGGAAGGGGGAGCGGAGAGATCTCAGCTTTACAAACAGAGCTGGCCCAAATTCAACCCAGTGTAACACGGTGCAAGTTAAAAGTACCCTGCAATGACCCTGAAATTGGAATAAGGTGCTGGTGAACAAGGTTCCAAATACTCAAAATACCTTTCTGGAACTCCAGACACAAGATAAAATTGTAAGGAACAAATGACTGAGACTCGAGGAAAAAAAGCGTGAAATTACTCGCAAATTGACAGTTAATTATACAGATACGTATTTATGTAAGTGCTTAATTATATAAAAAGGTATAAAAAGCTGGAATATTAAAATTACAATTGCTAATGATATCTCAGTAGTAAATTATCATTCATTCCTTACAGATTATAATCTACATTTTTATGATTATCTTAAAAAGAGCCAAACAACTAAACAAACCAAAACAAACAGAAAAATATCCTCTAACATATTTTATATGTAGATTTGAAGTATAATAATTGATCAAGAATACCACATTCTCCTAATGTGATGTTCTACTACCACTTCACTTTATAAAAATGTATATAATTTGATACACAATCCTCTTACAAAAAGAAGTTATTTCCTTTCAGATTTGCTAATAACTAAATTGGTGGAGAATAAAAAACCTGAAAAACAGAAGGTTTTTATTGAACAGATTTTAGAGCAGATTCCTCAAACACATAAAAAGTACAGTCTGGGATTTATAACTTTATGTTTTAATTTTAATTTTATGTTATGGATTCTTAGCAAACTAAAGAATGAAGGAGTTGTCATTTACATTCTTCCCTGTCCCAAACATCTGTCATTACAACCCAGGAGCACATCCAACTTTGCCTAAGATAATACCCATAAACCACTCAAAAATCACGAAGGCAAACTGCTTTGGATATTTATTTATTCAGTTTGTCTCCTGATGAATATATCCAAAGCCTGTATTACCAAACCTCATTGCATCTTAGTGAGCAAACACCTTCTTTCACTTTTCAACTACTGCTATCGTGGTGAAACTGTGAAATAAAAGTGCAGCAGTGACAGAGAAAGAGGCAAATCCTCACTCTGTGTCAACAGTGCAGAGTTGAAGTGTTAACTTTTTAACTCTTGGAATGAAAAGGAATGTTTTCAAAATGGAATTTCTCTCTCTCACTTCAAAACAAAGAACACCTCAATCTAGGATGAGAAACAGGAGGGGTCCTGAAAAAGAGAACTTTTTCAGAATTTTTGAGGGGAAAGAAAACCACTGAAATTCCTGGGTCCTAACAAGCAATTTCCACCACACCTTCCCCAGCCCCCAAGGAGTTTCATGCTCATTTAACCACGTTTTCCTGCTGCCTGCAGCTCCCCATCCCCCTGCAGCAAGGGCAGGGTGCTGGGCTGCAGTCCTGGGGTGAAACAGCCACAGGGCCATGGGGTGTGAAAGATGCTCTGCAGCCCTGAAGGCCAAAAAACCTCCCTGAGCACCCCCAGAGAGGGCTCTGGCAATAGTGCTCTATTGTACGTGCAGAAATGGGGGCTCTTGCCTGGAGAAACCCTGGAGACCTTGGCTTCCTGCTCTATTTGCACATCCCAAAATTCAGCCACTTCACAGAAAAGTGGTGCAGACACCCACAACATCTCTTCTTGTAGGGAAATAGAACCAATTTTTTCCTTTAATTAGATGAAAACACCATGATTAAACAGTTACTTTTAAAGAATATTTAGCTAAGTGGCAATCCTTTAGTTACAAAAGTTTTTGCACTTAGAAAGAGAGAAATCAGATTTATAAGAAAACTTGGACCAAGAGAAAATAAGAAAGAACTCATAAGCAACTATCTCAAACAAGGAAGGCAATAAAAGTGCCACTGTTTTGCAGTCTGCTATCTTCAAATAAATTCTCCATGGATAAAATGACATTGCACCGTATCATCAAGCTGAGATGGAAAAAAGCTCAACCTAAACTGACATACAGTGCTCAATGGAAAAACAATACCAAACAAAAAAAACCTAATACCCCTTAAAATTTTTTTCTAAAATCTCTTTTCAGAAAATCATACAGTGGTAAGGGACAATTTTCAATTAATTTTCCAGATGTAAAGTATTTTATTTTGGTATATCTTGACTTTTATATCCTTGAGCATTTCCAGAAAGTGTTTCTGATGCACACTTCAAGTTAGTGATTTGGGAAACACTGTTCTGATACATTAGCAATTCATTTTTCACAGTGGAATATGGAATAAGATTTCCTTTCTACACCATTATACAGTGATACCATCAGGTATAGGTGGCAATAACTAATCGTGCATTTTATATTTTTCAAAAACTAGGCCTTTTTCAAATAAGCATTATTTCCTTCATGGAAACAGTACTGGTAGAGCAATTAGAATTCAATAAATATTAAAGAGGGCACATACTGAAGTACCTTTCTATATTTTGGTAGCAAAATCTTGGTAATAAGACAACTGAAAATTCACCAGATTCAACACCTTTCACAATGCCGTACATTTACAAGTATTAAAATTTTGTTATTTATTTTCCTCACAGGTTATCTTATTTGAGTTAGAATTAATTTTGTATTTGAGTTAGAATTGCTTTTTAAGAAAGAAATACAAAGTGTTCTTCTAGAAAGATCACAGAACACCTTCAAGGATGGATCCTGCATCTTTCTGTCAGCTTGAAATTCTCCCTGCAGCACCAGGTGGGGTAACTGAGTGCTACAGAGAGGGTACCAACATGGTAATGAAGCAGTTCAGGAAATGCCCCAAGCAACCCTGGGTTTTCTCTTCTTTCACCCAGCACAGGTGAACAGTTGTTCTTGCCTTATGGCTGCCACCCTTCTCATTGTTCACTATTTTTAATAAAAGCATAGAGAACTTTTATATTATACACACAGCTTCCCTGTGTGAGCACTTAACCTGAAAGATTAGCAGATATGACTAAGAACACATCTATATTTAGAACTGTCTCTAGTTAAAGTAATTTTTTTTATTTTAGAAATGGCAAGAGACAGTTTAAATTGCTGAAAAGTCCATAACTCTATTCATTAGCACACTTCACAGAGACAGCTTTTTATTCGTCTTTAATTTTGTATTAAAAAGACTAGTTTGATATAAGCTGGCAGAAATCATTGCTGAAACACATTTTGCTTTGTTCATAAGGTGTCAAATTCAAACTTTTACCTCTGTGGCAAGGCTTTGACTGGCACCATTGTCAAGAAGAAACTTAACAACCTCCAGGTGGTTTTCTTGGGCTGCCATGTACAATGGAGTGAAGCCATTCTGAAATATGAAAACAAGAGTGTAAACACCCCACAAATATTTTATACATAAAACAGATCTGCCAAATGAGGGAAGATTAGGTGAAAAGCAAAAAAACTGTTTGCTCAAAGATGAGTTAATGGCATGATCTACACTGGCTTAAGTGAAGATGGGAGAAGGGCAATATTATTTAAAGGGACACAGAAGAATTTTTCAGCTGACCAGATACAATTCCCACAGCTAAGTGAGAACAATTCCTTTCACATCTGTTGAGACGTTAAGCTAAAAATCAGTCTGGACAGATGATTTGGTGGCAATGAGTTATGATTCCTGATAAATACAGCCACAGCACTGGAAATACAAAACGGGACAGGGAAATACAATACAAGTCTGTGGTGAAAGCAAGAGCAGTGACTCTTCAGAGTAATCGACATTTTTTTCTCTTCTTTCCATTAGCTTTGACTTCTCTTTCACTTGTGCCAGCTACTTCTGCCTTCCATCTCCTCAAAGAGCTGCCTTCTGAGCACGCTCTGCTTCTGGGCACCGAGCTACTTCATAATTCAGGCACCAGGAGATGAGAGGATCATTGGTTCTCAGCAGTTTGAGACAGAGGTTTATCAGTGTTCTGAACACATTAGAGCATCTCTCAAATTATGCTTAAGTGACTGATTTCAATCAGTGCAATACAAGTATTAGAGGCTGCAGAGCTTAACTCATTCTTTGGTGAATGCCTTTGTCTTACAGTCAATGCTTTTGTCTTTGCCTTAACCGTAAACAGGTCACAGCCTGTCAGAAATTGAATTTTTCGGGATTAATATTAAGGCAGTGCATTTTTTACCTTTTGTTCTAAGAATTCCTGAAACCTCTCCTGCAGTTACACAGGACACTAACCTAGATTTTGCAGCAAACCAATGGGGCTGAAAACAAATGAGCTGAGAGGGACATGTTTACATCAAAGGAAAAACATCCACACTGTGGGCCCTGGAGAGATGCAGAGGGAGACCACAGGCTCAGACCGATGGCAGTGAAGCTGGGCTGAGCTGCAGCAGCCGCAGTGGGACAGCTGAGGGACACCTGACTGTCCCAGCAGCGGGCAGGGCACACGGCCAGCACCGCGCACAGGTGACCTGAGGCCAGCACGCGGCCGCGCTGGCAGCAGGGACACAGAGGAGGTCGCAACAAAGGACAGCTGGGGAGGAGACGGATGTTTGATCCAAGAGGAACTTCACCACCAGCAAGGCACCCAGCAGCTGTGAAGCCACATGTTTACAAGGCCTGCACAGGTGGCAGGGCCTGCTGCTCTTCCAGGATTTTGATATTTTGGTCTCTATGCGGGCAAGCATTGCTACAAGCACAAAGCAGGCACTGAAGGGCTCACAGAGCCCAAGCCCAAAGGTAGAAATGTGTTTAATGCACTCTCCAGAACAGAGGTTCAACAATTCAGTCACCATACAGTCAAAATCCTACTTAATTAAAAAACAGAGAAGCCAGGAAGCACTTGCTAAGGTACCTCCTCTGTCACACTACAAGTTATTACAGTGAACAGCAGTCTGGTATTGAGTCTGGTATTCTATCACTTCATGGCATATTCTATTTCTATTTACTAACTCAGCTGGAAACAAAGATTAATTTTTTAGTTTCAAACATTTGCAATTAGAAAGGAAGCAGGAAACTCTACCTAATAGTTAGCTTCATGAAATAAATAATAGGCAAAAATTCTCAAAACCAAATATTATTAGCATTTGGAGGCAGAGCAGAACCTTTTCTCCTATGTTAAGTTTTTGTAGGGTTTTAAATATCTTTCCACCCCACACTTTACACTTGCTTCTCTCTTTAAAAAGGGGCTGGAATTGCCAGACAGCCACAAGTCTGAAAAAAAACCCATTTTGTCTTGAATAGGAATAAATAGTCCTTAGAAGAGGTGTAAAATTCAACCCTGGCACAAATTTATGGCTCTTTTTTGGCTTTTTTACAGACAGGAAGATTTGGTTAAAGAAGGCCTGACACTGGGACTGTCAGCATGGTAGAGCTGTCACCTTCAAGGAAAGAGGAGACAAAGCCCAGGTGAAGCTCAGCACCACAGACCAAGCTGGTCCAGGGCAGTTTGGTAAGAGGAAGCACCAGGGACCTCCTCAAAAGCTGAATCCCAGCTGGGGTGTTCTCACTGGCTGGTACTGGTGTGGAATGGCCAACAGAGGTGTTACATGGGTGCTCCGAGTAAAGGCATCAAAGGCCTCCATAGTGGGGTGGGGGAGAAATAAATCTTTAATTCTGGCATGTTAGCAAAGTAAGAGTAGCATGTGGCAAAACCTTAGGGTGTATGGACAATGCAGTTATGTAAGATGTTTACAATCTCAGATTATTTTTAGTTTCAGGGCTGAATACACAAGTTCTCAAACAGAAGCGGAAAAGATCCTGTCAATCCCATCTTAAGTTCTTTACCAGGAAAACCATGGCAAATATTTCTGCTTTGTTTTACTTCTTAACAATCATGGGAGATTTTACCTAAAAATACTTTATGTTGCTGTTGTGCTCTTTAAATTTAAGTTATACGGTTCCTGGAACCAAATAGTGCTGTATCGAGCTAGTATAAAAGAGTAAGAAAGAAGAAATGAGTCATTTATTTCTTTTGTTCAGGTAAAACAACATGAAATACAGACCACAGATAACTAACATTCTCAAAATAGATCCTTTTAAGCATTTTGTTCCTATTATTTGAAAGGCCAATAAAAAACCCCACCCTCCTTCTTTAAAATGTATTTTTTTTAAAACAAACATTTATTTTCATGCCCACATCTTTATGATACAGCAAAATGGAAATCCTGGGCCAGATGAGGAGACTGTCTCTTCTCTGACACTGCCTGCCAGCCCCTGAGCAGGGAGAGCAGGATTGGGGTGGCATGCAGGGCACTGCTGGCACAGCCACATGACTTTCAACAATCTGTAGTTCATGCATTTTTTGAGCCAGAGTTTTTCTGGTTTGTTTTACTGCTTTGCTTGTAGCACCAGCGCTGTTTTCTCTCATTTCAAATTCTCTATAATTGACCTAAACATTTATTTACAGGACTTGAACCGAACTTACAAACTCTGCATACGCCTGCAGTACCTCCCTGTGCAAGGAAAGGGGATGGGCTCAACTAAGCCTGAGACAGTGAATTATGTGAAACAGGATCCCTTTGAACATGTTCTCTCCCACCCTCCTGTTCTATCAGTGTCTCTTCCAGCTCTAACAAGTAGCAGCTCGTAGGACACTCCTAGGGCAGATCTGAGGTTGATCTCGCTGACTATCAACTCTATTTTCAAAAGCCAACATTAACACAGTAAAATTTACCAAATATATGTGCTAAAATCAGAGTTTCTGAGAGAAGAACAATTTTAGCGTCAGCAGAGCTGTTGGTAGTAGCAAACAGGGACCTATGGCTTTACCTGAGACTGTGCATTGACATTGGCCCGGTTTGTAACCAACACTTTGACGACTTCTGCTTGTCCAGCGAGGGATGCTATGTGCAATGCTGTGTTTCCTTTCTGGAATTAGAGACAGTGACATTTGAAAACAGTACAAAACCTGAGTCTGAATACATAACAATACAATCAAGAACATCTTCCACTTCAGAACATAGTATTTCTTGCTGAATACTTCTGATGGGTGTGTTATTCTAGAAGACATGGCATGGGCAGAAACCAAAACAGGAATCTACAGTTTGTTCAGGAAATCTCCTCCCCAGCAATCTGTGACATTTACTATCATCTACTATAGTTGTTTCTATTAAGCAATTATTGAGACCCCCCCCCCCCAGCAGTGGAAAATGGGCAATTCCTGCTGCAGCAGTCTGTAATCACTTGGCCAACACCTCGTGCCCAGGCCAGCAGTGTGAACAAGGGAACAGCCAGACAGGCTTGACTGACCTTTGTGGCTGCATCCACACTGGCACCTCGCTGGATCAGCTCAGAGACAACTTCTACATGCCCTTCTTTGGAAGCGAGATGGAGAGCATTCAACCCATTCTGGTGCAAAAAAGGGAGGGGAAAAAGAAAAACAATTAGAAGGATTACCAAGTGTTTTCCAGCTTACCAAGCATATGAGGAGACAAGTTACTACCACCCCACTGAGAGGACTGCTTACAAAAACTACACTTAGGTAAACTTCACAGGAATTAGATTATAAGGATAGAGTAAGAATTAAATCAAGATACACTGGCTCTCAGATTCTGTGTTCTGTTCCATGATCTAATGCAATACAAATGGAATGAAAGATAAGGTAGCACATTCTCCAAGTGCAAGTGAAATGGTGTTTGGGTAAAGGGTTTAAAAACAAAACAATTAATTGGATAAGATATGTAAACATGGTTCATCAAAAAACATGTAAATTATCTTTGACATGAAGTGCAAATGTAATGAGAAATCTGAGAAACAGCAAGAAAGGTATTTTTCCAGAAAATTTGACCAAAATATTCTTCAACCTGATTTGAAATGTTGATGTCCACTCCATTTTTTAAGTAGTCAAGAGCCTTTTCCAAGTTGCCAGCTCGAGCTGCTCTCAGGTAACTTGCATTTGTGTCAGACTACAAGAAAAAAGGAGAAGTCCCATGAGAAATTATGGCACGGTATAAAAGCACATTTCAGTGGCAAAGAAATTATTAATGATACAGCATATTGTACATCCACTTAACTAGACATGAAAGGATCCCAAACCACCTTATCAAATGTGGGTCAAATCCCAAGCAGGCAGCACGAGGCTTGACTTCACACATGAACATGAATTATGGAGCACTATCTCACACGCAAGGCCAGCAGCCAGGGACACAGCTGGCACCCAGCGTGGCACACAGCCATGGGGAAGCTCAGGACTGGGCTGCAGGGAAACCATGCTGCTCTTCCCAAAGGTGCCACACCACTCCTCATGTCCAAGCTGAACAGACCCAACCAGTACTGTGAGAACTAATCTGAGAGATTAAAAAAAAAATTCAAAATACTCAACCTTGAAGGACTGGGTTGGTGGAATTAAAAACCCCAAGGTTCTACAAATGAACATATTATAAAGTTTCACATCTGCTAACATTTTGGTTTATTTTCTCCATTCTTCATTTTACGGCCCATTTTTATTGACAATGCCTGTCCACTTTCAGTGAAGAAGCCAGAAATTTCTAGGTGCAGTGCCATTATATAAACTGCATTTTCCTTCTTTTTCAGACCTTGCATTAAAGATAGTTATGCAAATTTACTTTATGACAACTTCAGCTTGAATGTAAGGACAGCAGAAATGTTGGTTAAGTCATGACAGAATCACTGAGAGGAAGTCCCATCCCCAGAGGGTTTTAACAAGTTATGCAAATATCCAAGGAGGACAGTTTAGATAATGCTGATCCTGCCTTGGAGCAAATGCAAGGAACTGGGTTAGCTTTCAAGAGGGACAAATCACTGAATCTTTGATTTTATCTGTGCCACAACTTTCCCCGGCATCTTAGGCAGTCAACATATTTTTTGTGCCCTCTTCTAGGCTGGTAAAGCAGGAGTTGTCTGGGTTCCTTCCCTCTCAGTATCATTTCATCCCAGGCTTACATCATTGCAGCTACCAGGGCATTGAGATGTTTTAACATTTTGAAAGAGTGCAACAGCTACCTTTAGACTAAACAATAAAGGCAGTTCGTGCTAAGAGAAATACAAAACACCCTGGCACCAAAGCACAGTTACTTGTCTGTTGTTCAAATAATTTTCTTTTTTTTTTTAATAGCAAATTTCTGGATTTGCTACAGAGTTTTCTCCTGTCCTGTCCACACAGCCACTGCAAGCTGGATGTTGTGTTCAAGCATTGCTCCAAGCCCATCAGAAGCCACCTTCATGTGCAGGATGAAGCAATCTTGGGCATGACGACAGCAAAATGATAAGTGGGTAGGAAATCTGCTTTTCTCCTTCTACCCATACAAGCCACAAGATTATTTTACTGGTACTTCCAAGAAAACAAATCTCCCTTCTAAGGAGAAAACCATTACTTCTGAACTCCTCATTTCCTCCTGAGTTTTGCACACTTTGCATTCCACTTTGCAGTGATAAGTCACCAGCTTACAGCCTTCCCTGCTCTTTATCATTCTTTTCCAAGCATGCCACGCTGATCATTACAAACCAGCTTCTGCAATGTCCTTCCAGCAGAACAGCCCCCAAATACTGGTGTTCAGTTAGGCTTCCTCAAAAATAAGGTGCCGCTGTGAAGTAAACAGTCATGACTGTAAAGACCATGGGGAAGAAAAGCTGCCTTGAGAGCTGCTTTCATTTGGGAGATCATCTGAGTTGTGCAATGCAGATTATTACAGGAGACAGGTCATATTCTCAGTGCTTAGCAACAGCAGTCACTGGGGTAAAAAAACAGGTCAGCATTTTATCAGCATTACTAAAGGTATGAGGGAGGACTCAATAGAGCGGGAGCCTTTTTGTCAGAGGGTAGTGGCATCCCTGTTTGGCACAGTCAGCAGGGGGACCAGAATTAACATCAGCTGTTTCCAGCTGCTCCTGGGTGGGGAAGGGATGCGCCAGAGCCGCTCGCTCTGGAAAATCAGATTCCGGCAGTGGCATTAATACATGCCAGACAAGGAGCACTGCTCGTCTGCAGACACGTCCCAGTCTATTTGCTCAAACAAAATGGAGGGGGAGAGGCAGAGGCAGCAATAAATATTTGATAATCACATTAATCTCTAACTGCAGTTCCACTCTGGAGGGAGAGCAATGCCTGTGTCTTTTACAGACTTGGGCGTGACTTTTGGACTTAGGGGTTCTGAAGACTTAACGACTCTTGGAAGCACTCACTAATAGGAGGAAGGATAAAGTTCAGGTCACAGTCCCAGCCTGAGGCCTTATAAAAATGTCTCAAACCAAACTTATTTCAGGTGATGCACAAATCAACTCCTGAAATCCTTCAAGCTAACAGCATGTCCTCCTTTGCTAGTCACCCCCAAAACTCACTCCAAAACAACTACAGGTATCCAGACACACCACTGACACCAGCAGCCATCCGAACAGTGGGGCTGGGGAGGTGCTGAGCATCCTGCTCACCTGTCAGCCTGCACTCCCAGTGCTCAGACAGGCTCCCAGCACAAGGGCACTGTGCAGGAAAAGCAGTGGGAAGCACCCAGAGAAGCTGCCTTTAACAGGATAACCCAAACACTCCCTCCTCGGCTGGTCTGAGCTGGCACTTGCAGCTCCCACCTTACTGGTTTGAGTTACCTGAACATGATTGTGCAATGTGTGCAAGTGTGCACGAGTTGCCTTAGCACACAGGGTGTAACACATCCCTGTGCTCAGAGAAAGGGGAAAACCCTTTTTGTCTGACCTTGGCTGATGCTCCCAAGCCCACAGATGGGGTTAGCTCACCCCTTCTGGGCCACCATGCACAGGAGCTTCGAGATTTGCACAGAGGGACAACAGACTGAGGGTGTACAATTGTGCAAGAAGTTCAATTCTTGCAATTCTCAATTCCCAGGGTTTCTGGAAGTCTGTCTATCCATTTCCACCTCTAACATAAGCAGAAACAAGCAGTAACATTAGAGAGATAACAGGGACAACCTTGTTGGAAACTAAAAGCAGTTTTGGCTTCTCTTAAAGTAGCATTGCCAGCTTCCACCTCCCTTATAACTAAGGCATTACTTCAGACCTACTCAGACAGAGGAGAGACTTTCAAACTTTTGTCTGCCTTGCAAAATGTCTTGAGTGTCCTTGTTAAAACATGTCACTTCCAAAACCACGAGAACCAATGAACACTCTCCATCCAGAATGTAAGGAATTGATCAAAAACATCAATCTAAAACTTTTACGTTTCTGAATCCAAAATTTCCCAACTTTACATTTGTATTTTAAGCCTAAATTTGTTGGTTGTGGTTTTTTTTAATACCTCAGTAGAGTAGAAAAATGTTACTAGCAATTGGCACTGTTTTGTTTAAAAAAGAGCCTCTTGGAGTCCCTGCTAGAGCCTGTAAATTGCCTCAGCATTATTACAGACAGAAACAGCACCAGAGTCTAGGCTCAAATCAATGGAGGATTTTAAAGATCAAAGAAGTGCAATAATAATGTTAATAATTCTTTATCTGGATTGCCATCGTTCCTGGAAGCCCATGTCATAAACTGATAAAGGACCTCCTATATGAAATGCATTAGAAACCACAGTAGGGGGAAAAGGATTTTGGGTTTCCAGCCATCACCCAGGACACCCATGTGCTCCTCTCTGTGGGCAATTCTTCTCCATATGCCCATTCCCACCTTCCACACTAGCTGGCATCTGAAAATAAGAACCCCACACAGACAGATTAGACATAGACACTCTGTCTACAGGACATTCTCCCACCAGACCTAATGGATTTATTCTTCACTAATTAAACCTCAGCATTCCTGAGAAGCATTCTGGATGCTTGTGGCCAGTTCAGATCCCTTTCTCTTTATCTGTAATCAACCCCAATATGAAATGAAGATGAAAATTGGCTTTTGATTCTCCAAGGTCTGGACAAATGTCATGAGGACAACAGACATGGGACATACATCAAAGCACCCTGAATCTCAGATGCTCTTGCAGTCAGCCACAAAGATTGCAGCCCTTCCCCTGCATTTGCACTGGATCCCTGCTGTCAGGCTGTGTCCCTGAACCCTTCCCCTGCTCCCTCTTGGGCTTCCTGTGGCAGCTACCTTTTCAAACTCTACATGTAGATTAAAATTTTAAAAATCAAGATTTTTACAAGTGTTTTAATTCTTGGAGAGACAAACTTCAGCTCCTGTGCACAGCATTTAGTTCTGAAATGGCTATTCAGAGAATATTTAATAAACAGTGGATTTATGGGAGTACCAGTACTGGTGAATGCATAATACCAAGCTTCTTCTTCACAGATGGTGTGGTTTCTCCCCTCTCTCCCCATACTTTCTTGGAAGAAAAAGGGACTGTTTCTAGTTTTTAGAAATGTGCAAATGTGCTCGACTGGCTAATGAAGGGAGGTTTTATGCAATGTGTATTTCTTTTAGATTCGTGTATTTCCCTTTAACGTACAGTGCTATAAAAAAATCCCTTCTCTAATGCACAGCAGGCTGATGAGCTTGCAGACTGCCTGTAGCACACAACAGGTTTTCCAGTCTGGAGCTCATTTCAACATTCATCCCAGGGACATCTCAGGAAAGGGCTGAGGCTGAATAAGCTGTGCTGGCAGCAGCACTCCGTTTGCCAACCCTTCTTTACCTTATGGTCCCCTGGTCCTGCCACAAGATGAAAGGACCTGAGAACTGTTTCCCCATTTTGAGGAAAAGCTACATGAATTAAAAATATTTCTATTACAGCAAAGACTAATGCCTAAGCCACTAGGATATTACCTTAAGCCTCCAGAAAATGCTGATGCTGACTCATGCTAGCAAATACATATTCACTCTTTTTCTTTAAGTGCTTCCAGTGCACTAAGAGATTATTTAGCATGGCTAAAGACAAAAAAACTATTAGCAAATTTTCACTGACTGTCAGTCCGGGGTCTGGCCTGGTTTTTCCGTGGCACTAAAGAGGGTCCCTTAAGAAAACAGAGAATCTGTGTTATTGAGTGAACCCTCTAAAGTGCAAAGCCATTATTTTTAACATGCACAGGCCTCCTCCCATACCAGTGGTATTTTATTATGCTCATCTCTCTTTCCTTTGTGTTCTGCTTACAGTGGCCTCTTTTTCAGATTAAAAATCCAGTCTTTTTTTCACATGGGGAGCAGGGTTTTGTTTTTCACTCCATCTTTAACAGTAGCTGTTGTGAAGGGAAACCCCCAGCAGGTTCCCATTGTGCCAGAGCAGGATGCATTCTGGCTTGAGTCCCAACAAAAAGATGCTAACCATGCCTAACATTTGTTGTGGGGAGAGGCAATGACCTCATTTTAAGGGATGAACTTATGTTACTTCCATTTGGAAACGTGTTCAACAAAGAGAGTCTTTGCAGCAGCATGAGGTGACCTGAGGAAATGGATGATAATATTTTTGCTTATTTTGATAAGGGAGGGCTTACTGCAGCCACTGGCAATTTTTTTGCAGGAAGGCTTAGCTCTGATGGACACTAAGCATGATACCAGAAATGGGAGGACTTTGGCATTCTTAGATTTTGCTCCTATGCTAATTTAGAATTTTCTTACATGCAAATGTCTTACCCTCACTTGGTAAACAATGACATTTTATTCCAAATAAACTACAGTGGCCAATTAACAGCAGTGTCTGAACCATGTGAAATAAACCAGCGAGATCACTGTCAAGGGGAGACTCTTCATTCATCCTCCAAGAGGCTCTGATCCCTTGTATCTCTCTGCTGCTACCTTTTAACTATATCACTATTAAAAAATTTCAATTGTATCTCCTTTATTAGAAAGGGGACTGATTGCACTGGATGAATGATGTTCTCTGTGCAAACAAGTACTCACACTTCACGTACCATGCTACCATATGTGTTTTCTTCTGATAAGGATGTACCAGCCTGAGGCCAGCTGCTATCTGCAGCTGTGCTGTTAATTACCCTCCAGAGACATGCTTTTGGGATCACAGCTCTAAACACAACCTCAGGGCACCAGGAAAAGCTCCACTCCCAGTGCCTGACAATTCAGAGGACACATCTTTTGACTAGGGAAGGCCAACTGTTCTGAACATGATTGCAAAAAGAGAAACGATATCATTACTAGTCAAAAACCAAACTAACCCCTCTAATTGTTTGCCCTATCACACAATTTAATAATCAACTTTCTTTGATGATATTATTGTATTGTGCATGATAAAGTAGCCAAAGATATGATGCAATGTCCCCATAAAGGTCTCTATTCCAACTAGGTAACTACAGTATGTCTTCTCCAGGTTAAAAACCACACTGGTATTAGGCTGTGTGTGAAACTTTCTTCTTGGCCACACTACTGGAGACTAAACTTCTTGTTTTTCTGCAAAATGTGCATGTGAACCTACAACCAACTGCACTTTCAGCAACTGAGGTTCCATCCCTGTACAGTGGTCAACCTTATCATGCTTGTAGAGAAAAATGAAACATTTCCTGAAAAATCACACGTCTAAGGAATTAAAATCAAAAGTAGAAAATGCACTTTAGATGCAGGTCCTTTCTTCTAGAAATCTTTGGCCAAACTAGGAAAACATTCATGCAAACAAGCCTCTTTCCTTACTAGACCACAGGACAAAGTGCAGGTTTATATAAACCATTTTCAAGATCCCTTGGAGCCTTCTTGAAGTCTGTCTTGGCAAAATGCTGAATATGCACCCTGTTCCCATGAAAAATGAACCACTTGGAGTGGAAGGTGGTTCAAAAGGACCCAGAGCCTGAGATGTCAAGGCTGGTACATCCAAGAACATTTCACAGCTTGCAGTAAAAAAGGTGTTTGTGACTGCCCTGAACAGCACAGAGAGGTCTAGAGTGCATTGTCTGCTTGCAGTGACAAACACCTGCTGTGAAGCTGTGATGCAGCTTTCTCACTGTGAAAGTTGCTTAGACTTTGTGCATGCAGCCTTCTTCACTCAACCCTCTGACTTCTGACCCCACTAATCCCACCTGGGTGGGCTTAAATACCTGAATGCCTGCTTCCTAAGAAAGCTCAGTCACAAGATTGAAAGGAAAAACCCTTGTTATTCTTTTGATTTTCTACAAATAACAAAGGGGGCTGTGATTTCCAAGGCACAAAAGACACAGAGTTATGACAAATTCTTGCCTAACATCCACATATCATACGTATAATATGTTGAACATATCATCCATGTTGAAAATGCCCCTGAAGATGTGATCTCCACATTATTTACTTGCCAACATAGATACTCAACAAATACTTAAGAATAACTTAACTGCAATTCTATAAAATTATGATCTGACAACTCAATCAAAACCATTGAACTGAGATCAAACCTGTCCCACAGGGAGGAAGTTCAGACAGGAGGTGAAGGTCTACACTATTTGCATATGCTTTGCCAGCTTGCACAGACAAAGTTTTGAGATTTTGAAGCACAGGTTTGATGTGCCAGCTTCACCTGAAGAATTCATGAAAACAATTACTGGTATGAATGTATTAAATTAGTAACACCAAAAGCAAGATCGAGGACTACAAAAATCAAGGTACATCTGCAAAACACACACAATCTTTCTAAATATGCAAGAACAACAAATTACAAGAATAAGTTCAATGGGAAAACAACAACAAGAAGTTTATAAAAAGACAATAAAGGTCTTTAATAGTGACTGTTCAGCTACCAGACTGCACTAGATGAAAAGACGAATGACAAGGTAAATTAGACCACATTCTGTTCAAGACTCTAAGACTGGGATTATCCCTGGTTTCACCATTAGAAGTGACAACCAGTGTAAGAACCAGGCCCTTTGTGACCAACTCACACGTATAAGTAATGAAAAGGATCTGATGCATTAAAAGGCAAAAGATTTTGGCATCTCAAATTCAAGATTCATTCTCCAGGCTGAAGGTCTCAGCAGCTAGAATTTTATTTCAAATTCTGGGAAGAAACTCCTGAATCCATAATGACTCATCTCTCCCTCTCTTAAGTTTTCCTATCATACATTTACAAGTGAAAAATAAATCACCAGCTTTCATAACTGCTACCACAAAGAGCCAGAGAAGGGCTGGATGTGCTTCCAGGGTTTCTTCTCATGTTTATATTCACCTGAAGATAATAACTCTCTTATATGTCAAGCCAGATGAGATGCCATTGATCTCTTCCCTGCTATTTTCCTCTCAGGAGCTGACTATCCAAAGAGCAAGGAGATAATTTCAGCACATCTCAGGCCCAAGTTTAAAGCCACTTCCATGCTAAAGTCACTTTCTTCAGATCACTGCATGAATAACATCAGTCAATCCACCTCCTCTTCTCTTCGTGAATATCATTTTAGAATCAGGGCCCAAAAAGGAGAGGAAAAGAGTTCCGCAACTCTTGTCAAAATATTTTGTAAACTGCTTTTATTTATCTATAAATAAATAGATTTATTTATTACTTATTTATTTATTGGGGGGGTGGTAAATAATACAAACCTAAATTAAATAATACCATTGATTTTAGTGAGAGACATTTTAATGGCTATACAAATATTACGCAAATATGCTTCAATCAGATGTGGTGAAATTAGTGGTAATAACATGGAGAAAATTCCATGTCAGGGGAAGTGTCATGCACATAAATTTTCCCTAAAAATACTGTAGAAACTATAGACAAGCTACATAATCTATTAAGAGCTTTCAGTACCATGAATTCATGAGTTTCTACTTAATGCCTGCTTTTCAATTCAACTCTCATTTAAAACCAAATTGATTCTGCCTTGGAACTTTGAAATTCTAACTATCGTTAAACAGAAAGATTTTGATGATAACTGGTCAAGCCATTTCAGAAAAAAAAAAAACATGCAGACACACACCAATTTACACTATAAGCTTTCTAAACCCCACATGTAATTACAATTTATGCCTTTTTAGGTTTCAAAGGCATTTGAATGGGTAGTTTTAAAGCTATCTACTAGAAGTTAAATTTTTTTGGGGAGGAGAGGGGGCATTTGGCTTAGGATTCTTAGAAGAATTACAAACATTTATCAGTTTGTGAGTGCCAGGTTTCCATAGCAGGGATTATGACCCCTACCAGGAGCAAAGAACCTCTTCCTTTTACACAGCTGAACACTTTGTTGAAGAGTTTCTGTCTGGAGAACTCCACATGGCTGATGCGACAGACAGAGGACCTGAAGGCCAGTGGAAATTACCTAAAGAGCTTCTGAGTACTAAGAGGACTCAAGATTTGCAAAACAGTCATAAACTTGCTTTCAGTAAGTTCTGCAGGGGCAGTCAGAGATATCACATAAGGTCTGTCATAGCAGTTCACCTTAGGAGAGCTTGTGACATTTACAGAACCAGCTGTCCTGACACCTCCTTGTGAAATAGATAGACCCTGGTACAATGGCAAAGAATCAATGAAACCAAGAAACTAAAGTATTCAAATGTCCTCCTAGAGCTAAAGACTGACTGAGGTAATTTCAGGAGGAAAAATACCTACCCAGCACTTCCCAAACTCATGAGGGCAATTTCACACTGGAGAGCTAAGAGTCCTCCAATGCTGAGCAACCTGCCAGGAAACAATTTTAATCTTGGCCTGGAGATGCATGAGACCTACTGGGGAATACCATCAGGGAATATTCAGGCTGTGCTGGCTTAGCCACGTCCTTCTACAGGAGCTGCAATTCCCTGCTGACCACAGCCTGCCGTAGCTCGTTTTCCATTTGAGTCTGCTTTTGTGGACCTGACCCAGTAACTCCAGGCCCGTTTTGTAACCCACCACACCTCTGTAAACCACAAAGGCAATGCAGAGCAGGTGCTACACACACTGCAGCCTGTTACTACTGGAAACACAGAGGAGAACCCTTTCTCCCAGGCATGGCGCCGTGGAAAATGCCCTGCACGGAGCCGTGGGGCTGGGCATGGGAGAGCCACCAGCCTCCACCCTCCCTGCACTCCCCTTCCCCTCCTCTGCCATGGTTAAACACTGGCAGTCACGCTGGGGATCTGTGCAGTGGCATGGAAAGCTCTGTCACAGCATTTGTTGGGGCTGTCTGGATGAAATGTACTCAGTGGGGTGCACAGCAAATGTAAATTAGTTTACAAGTGTTTTGTTCCTCACTCCACGTGTTTGAGGACGAGCTCAGATTCCAATAGGAAAAGTGTTTTTTCCAGCCCAAGCACCAAAATCTGCGAGCAAAAATCAGAGCCCTGCGTCTGTTATCTAAATTTTAAACTCTAGTTTAAAACTCTTAAGTCCTGTCCTAACTTTAAATATCAAATTCTGTTCTAAAGCAGAAGGAGGAATCTAAATCACTGCTGGGGCAAGGGCAGGACCAGCATTTACAGCCACAAACAGGTTTGTGTGACAGCGAGAACAACCTTAGCTGTATGGGATCTTTGAGATCAATGCAGGGAGAAAGAAAACACAGAGTTCAGTTTCATTCTGAGAGAAAGTTACCAAATATACAGATAAATCACTGCAGATCGGGTGATGCCATTTGCACATGGTGACTTTTCAGTTACAGAGCTGAACTAATGCTTTTCTGGTTTTCAAAGCCATTGTGCATTAGAGAGCCAGGATTTGGCAGAACCACCACGAGGAATTGAATATCTCGGGAGAGACTTCAATTTTTTGAACAAAAATACAAACAGCAGAACTATTTTGATATTTTACCTCACCTTAACTAGATTTGCTAATTTATTTTAATCCAAAATTATCATTTTCTCTTAGCATCAGAATGAAGTATGTTTGAAAAACACCTAACAGTTTAATCAAATATAATGCTATAATACTAATGAATTAAAACTTTGCAAACTGGCCGAAAAGACTTTATTCCTATTATATTTAACAGACACAGATTTAGAACTTGTTTTTAGTGCTATCATTAAAGTTAAGATCAGTTTATCACAGAAATAAGCTGCCATGAGCCATACCAGCCCTATACAGTGAATCTCCCCTAGCATTTGATGATAGAATGGGCCATTACTGTACAGTGCTAAAGTATCACTCCTGAACAGCAAATCTACAGCATAAACACGCAGTGAAGCAGAGCTTGTTTCTCTCTTGCATCTCAATATGCAGGGCAGCCTATGTAAGATTTACATAAGGGATGAAAACAAAACTTATCATAAAGGAAAAAAAACTTATCAGCAAGGAAAATCTTAATGCATATATACCCTGCCCTTTCTCCACTGCCAAACCCCATTTCAAGTGCTGCCATGCCTTCCCCAGACAATGTACAAATGAACAGAAATAGCAGCTTCTATACAGCCTGTAACAAACCCCTGTAAAGCAAGAGTAGATACCATTCTGGTGCAGCAGAGAGGGGCAGAGCATCCTGCAGACCAGCACATTGCCGACGCCACGGCCGGGGCAGCGCCAGGGCAGCTCGCTCTGCTCTCCCAACTGTTGCACACAGAAACTGGAGGGACCGTGTCTGTCGGGTTCTGCGCTGCTGAGGCTCATATGAAGCATCAGCAAAGATGTTTATCGCCATGAAAATGGACACCATTGTGCTACAAAACGCAGGAGAGAGTAAATAAAATTCTCAGGACTGAACAATAGAGAGTTTAATCAATACCGTAAGACATCTGGATAATAAGAGCGTCTTCAAAAAATTACTTCACAAAAAAAATCTCCCAGTAAATGCTTTCACAATTTTGAAATTACTGGTAGAAATAAACTTGTGGAAAGAACATCTTCACTAGAAAACAATCAAAGTTTTCAAAGATGCTTTTTAGCAGAGAACAGCATCCAGTCCTGTGCTGACAGCAAGTAAACAACAACATACACATTTAAGAGGACTCACTGCAGCATTTTTTTCAGAGCACAAAGCTATTGCTGACATGGAAATTAGCTAGCAAACGGGTCTGTTCTGGCATCAGTAGTATCTCTAACTAAAAATATCGCCACTAATTGACATTTCCACAAAGCTTGGCTCTCATCAGTACTAAAAACACAAATCCACTTTCCTGGGAACCTGTTTGGCTTTTTTTAATTCTTCAGTAGAGTAGCCTAGAGAACTGTTTTGGCTTTGTGGTTTTCAACTGATGTGAATAATAAGATATTGAAGACCCTCTGAACCTAGTTCATGGAGTATAGGGATGTCCTTTCACAGCAGCTTCCTCACTTGAGGAATTTTTAAATCCCACAGGGAGCACCCTGAAGGTCACTGGGACTCTCTTGGAGTAAGAGTGGTACGGGTGCCTCCTTACAGGTCACTACTAGCACACTACTAGCACTACAGCTGGCTCCTCTGCAAGTTTAACTGACCTGTGGATTGTCAGTAGAAGAGGTGTGCTATTTGAAAAATACACCTTTAAAGCACAGATGTTAAACTTTTTATCTAAATATACAAGATTGGCTAAAAGACTTCAGTTGTTACAAATATCTGTGTTACTTAAGGCCCTGATCACAGAACACAATGTTACAAAATGTCTGTGCAAGTTTAATCAGAGTCTTCTACAGAGTGTTCCGAACACAATGTAGCCACTAGCAAGACAGAGAACAAATAATTGCAATATTCTACTTGACTGCCACCTCAGCCTATACCATAATCCAGCCATCAGAAAGAAAAACACACCAAACAATCCGAAACGTACCTCTTCCTACATCTAGCTTTGCCTCAAACAATCAAAGACTTAAAACACTAATACAAGAAACTCGATATGCAGATTTCACTCATTTCAGAATCCACAAATGCTTACTTGTTCTGGAAAGCATTCTCCCTCTTCCACTGCCATTTTCTGTGGCCAGATATGAAACCTGATGACTCAATTAGTTAACACTTTGGACACTGCACCATTGCTAAAAATAGCAGCCTCAGGAAGTGCTTTTCTTTTTTTTTCTTTTTTTTTTTTTTTAAAAGGAACTAAGCACGGTCACTTGTTACACTTCCCTTGGCGATTTAAATGGCAAAGGACAAGCGAATAGAAGACTGTTAAGTTAGTAACAGAGCCTGTCCCAGGATTCCTGGCTCACTTACCATATTTGCTGCCTCCAATCGTTCCCCGTGTATGTAATCATGATCTGTGGAATACCCAAAATAGCTGCAGCATCAGCTGATCAGAAAACCACTGCTGCTTGGAATCACTCATGAAACAAGCTTTTGTCATTCTGCTTATCAGCTCTTTCTAATGCAGACTACTTTGAACTATTTCTAAAGGCAACAATAACATCATTTTACACTCCGTGTGTTTTGAATACCACATATGCCTGCCTCCCACTCCATGGTAATTTTATATTTATTCAGATTTTCTGATGACTAATTATGATAGGTTTGTGCCGCTGGTTCTAGAGGCTATTTTCATGAACTAAAAGGCTGTTCTCTATGTACTTCAAGTTCCTAAACTAGAGAGATTAAAAGCAACACCAGAGCAAAATAATTCTGCTTCAGAGGGAAGCCCAGAGAGTGGTTCCTGATTTTAGAAGCAGACTTCTTCCTTTTCAATGGAAGCTAGCAGCAGCAGCAGGAATTTTCTTCGTGCTTCCCTACAGTTACTTACATTAGGAGTGGCTTTAAAGAATGCCCACCTTCTGAGGAAGGGAATATTGAAATCTCTTCAATTCACCACAAGCTCCTGCACTGCACTTGCCTGTCACACACCTCACCTCACACCTGTGAGCTGGAAACAGATACTCACTGGCACAGAAGAACAGCAAAGAGGAAGAGGAGGAAAATAATCATGGCCTAATATTTTGGTCAGACAAGATAGGCCTAATGTCTCATTTGAGACGTGTTGATGAAAGGAAATAAGCTGGATGTAAAACACTATTGGGATAATTTAAATTTTCCAGAAATATATCTCCATGTTTGCATCAACCTGAGCGTAGCCACCAGGGAGGAGCTCTGTGCTCTTGAGTTTAAATACCAAACTTGTTGTCACACCAGTTCTCTGTGTGGGCATCTCTGTATTCAGAAGGTGCAAAATTTGAGGCTCTGGTGCACCAGCCATGCACTCGGGTGGACCTGGCTAGAAAATACTTCATTAATGTCATTGATGATGCATTCTGTTAACAACCACTCCGTGTTCCTGCACATTTTGCTGATGGCATTATAGGATTCATGAGTAAGACCCACTTCTGCCCCTGACTAAATACAGAGAAGCCAACAGCTGTGTGCAAAGTGGAGGAGCCTCCTACCTCAATGTGAGTACAAAAGGATGACCGAGCCAGTTTAATTGAATTTACCTCACTGACATATCTGCACAGAGCTCCCTGTAGCAGAGATTTCAATCACTGCCCCACAGCTACCTCAGCAATGCTGTTGCTGCAAGCCACCACACAACACAAAGTATCCTGAATATTCAATTTATAAAACTGAATTTTGATTAAGCATTACTGTTAGTTTTGAGAGATGAGAACCGTAATTTCAAAACAATAAATGCAAATATTCCAGTTCTAGAAAGCCAAGATCACAGGGTTACTATTCAGTGTCTGAATTTTTGTTTCTAACTGAAGAAAAGTTGGCTCTAAATAAAGCCCAGGTACCTAAATAGCTTTCTTCTGCCTTTGAAAAGGTGCTTGAGAACAAGGAGAAAGGAAATATGATAATTTCTGTAATAGCATTCAAGGGAATCACATGAAATTTAAAACTTGCCAAATAGGTCTCTTTTGTAGGTGAAAGCATTAAATTGGGCAGCTTTACAGAAAGTCACAAGTGCCTGCAGAAGACCAAGCCCATTGTGGGGTGGTGCCCCACGCCCCTGGACCGCAGCCTCCTGGCACGGGCCGGTGACACAGAACTGGCAATGCCAAAGCCAAGCTGGCAGTGCAGAAGGAGCATTCTTAGGGACAAGGATTCCACACAGTCTCTGCTGTTTCACCAGCGTGCCCCCTGCTCCTCAGGCAGCCCAGGGCTGTGGCCAGTGCCAGCCTGGTCTGGGTGCCAGCCTGGTCTGGGTGCCAGCCTGCTCCTCCAGCAGCTCCCCTGACACCGCTCTCCCACACTCTGCCTGCCCCTTTCTTCTGCTACGGCTGCTCTGCTTTCCCAGTCGCTGGCTCCTGGCTTTTGGAGCTCACATCAGTGTGATGACACCAGTGGATGACTGACCCAGGCCACTGCCTATTAACCTCCACAAAACCAGCCTGGTTTAGGCCGTGACATTCCCACAAGAGCAGTTGTCCAATTCTCTCTCCATTAATTTTAAAAGAGCAACGATCAGAATAGCAAAAGAAAAGCACAAAGAAAAATTTAAATCTGCCAGCACCAAAAAATCATCTCAGCACATTCACATCCATCAATTCAGCTCTGATTACTGACTGCCATAAATCATAGTGACACTGTATTTTCTTTTTTAACCTTGTGAATCTGTTTTAGAGCATTCAGTATGATTTCTCAATGCATACTATTAACAAAGGGTAGTAACAGAAAGGCTCAATACTAATGGCAAAATCAATGTCTTATAGATTTTGGGTAAAATTTCCAGGATCCTTTTATTCCTTTGCATCCTGAATTACATGATCTGCAAATTCCTATAGTAATTCTTAGCTTGGGAAAAAGAAAGGGCCTTGGATACAATCATGTAATTAGTAGACACGCAAGGAAAAAACCATCTCAACAATCAATCTCCTCCCCTCTAGAAAAAAAGCAACAAAACCCCTTTACAATCTCATTAAAATGGCAGATTTGGTACAGATGGAGAATTCTTTTAAACAGAATAGTGGAAATGTCCTTTTACATTATCACTACGCTGCTCCCCAACCAGATGGAGTGCTTATGATTACTGGCTTGGAAGTGACTTGCAAACAAAGCAACACATGGCAGAATTCAGCAGAAAGAAAAACAGGGTTTGACATGAGATGCAAAACAATACAAATATCTTTCCAAGAAAGGGAAAGGCAAGCTGAAATAGTTTAAACCATAATCTGGAGTTACTGGTCCAGATTTTGCAAGGAGATTTTTTTTTTTTTCTGGAACTGTAGTGGATGACATTTCAGACAGTTCAGAAAGATGAAGAGTCAGCTGAAGCCCACCAGTGCAGGGGATTTCTAGCTCTGTGGTATTTCAGAAACCCTTTTCAGAGAGCAAATGGTTGACAAACAGGATCAGTACAGACGTGTGTTCATGCAATTTACACCTATGAAGGGCCCTTAGTTTTAAAAACTTCTTATATCAGAGAAACCAATGGTAGTATCTGAGATATTTATTAATATAAAAATTATTTTCTAGTCATTAAAGTAATGGCTAATGTGTGCCCCAGATGAGACTTTTGAACAGCAGTTCAAGTGCACACCTCTGTGCACATCTAACAGGCTTTTACAGGGCTACTATCAAGACAAGATTTGCTTACATTTAGTCATTTATACTGTAACTGTTGAAATTGTGGGCACACAGAATGTGCAGCCACAGGAACAAAATTCAGAGTTATAAAATGCCAAAGGGATCTGTGTGATTTGTGTATGACTTTTTTTTTCTAAATGTCTGCTCAACCACCATCCATCATGTAAATACTATGTTTGCTATACTGCCATTTAAATTATGCCAGCTCAGATCATCTGCTAAAACATCCACAGAATTAGAACTCTATAGCCAGAAGCATGCGTTCTCTTTCATTAATGCAAAAAAAATTAAACATAAAATGAGGATAGGAAAACAATACTCCAAACATTAAATAAGTTGAAGTCACCAAGCCCAACACTTCATCCCCCAAAAAATCTGCCATATGTTCCTCTGTAGTCTATTGCTCTTGAATAGAAGGTATCTACCAAATCTGTAAATCCTTTAGTTAACTTTTTTCCTTTACTTTGACAAGGATACCAGCTATCATACAAAATTTAAAACAGCAAATTCTGTAACTTCTGCTAGAAGATAGTTAAAACTTCTCTTTAAAGGCTTTCTAAATGAGCGAACAGGAAGCCTGTGGTCCCATCCTATTCTTCTTTAGCAGCACATAAGACCAAACCTCAAAGACTGAAATGCAATCACTGTGAAAGGATAGCCTGCAGTAATTTTTCAGAAGTCTCCAAACCCCTCCAAACAGCACAGCTCGAAGCCAGCCCTGCTGTGACCTGTGAAATTCAGCCCTTTACAGATATTCCAAAAGCCTGTAGTGGTACTGCAGTGTTTATTCTGCCAGGATCCCTAGCAGCTCCTGTTAC
>VXBC01008935.1:489474-536458 GCA_013399945.1 Ploceus nigricollis | reverse complement strand
ATAAATAATAATAATATAAATATTATTTATATAATATATATTTATTTATATAATAATAAATAAATAATACTGAGACGGAATAACTCAGTATTAACACAGCCAGTTGCTAGGACACAAACTGGTCACCAATAGCCAAAAGATTGCTGTAGAGTAACCATTCACAGTTACATGGTGTTGTTCCCAGTTAAAAAATTAACCTGTATTTCTTCTGCAGAATGACTAAAATCTAGTTTTAACTTAATCCAGTTAAGTTCTTTGGTCAGTAGGTTCCTCCCTATCAACTTCCTTTCCTAAGGCACTATTATTTGCAAAGAATCGAGGGGAAAGCTCCAGGAGTTACACATTCTGAAGTGAACTGTTGCCCTTAAACACAGTTCCAGCAAAATCTCAAATTATTTCCTCTTACTGAACCTTNTAAAATGAGGATAGGAAAACAATACTCCAAACATTAAATAAGTTGAAGTCACCAAGCCCAACACTTCATCCCCAAAAAATCTGCCATATGTTCCTCTGTAGGCTATTGCTCTTGAATAGAAGGTATCTACCAAATCTGCAAATCCTTTAGTTAACTTTTTTCCTTTACTTTGACAAGGATACCAGCTATCATACAAAATTTAAAACAGCAAATTCTGTAACTTCTGCTAGAAGATAGTTAAAACTTCTCTTTAAAGGCTTTCTAAATGAGCGAACAGGAAGCCTGTGGTCCCATCCTATTCTTCTTTAGCAGCACATAAGACCAAACCTCAAAGACTGAAATGCAATCACTGTGAAAGGATAGCCTGCAGTAATTTTTCAGAAGTCTCCAAACCCCTCCAAACAGCACAGCTCGAAGCCAGCCCTGCTGTGACCTGTGAAATTCAGCCCTTTACAGATATTCCAAAAGCCTGTGGAGGACACACAGAGGTACTGCAGTGTTTATTCTGCCAGGATCCCTAGCAGCTCCTGTTACCTCACCCTCAGCACTCCCCAGAGTATGCCTGAATTTTCAATAGCAAGGCAAAGGGCTCTCGGGATGAGGGACTAAAATAAATGATACATGCAAGGTATGAGTGGTATGCCCACAGCATCTGATCCACAAATCCGCTCCAAGTTCCTTTTTTTAACCCTGCATTGTTCCCTTAAGATAACAGAGTAGAATGTATGTTTCCAGTTGGCCCTCATCAACTCCAGCTTTCTGAAAGAGCACTTTTTGTTTCATTTTCATCCATTAGCTGCAGTTTTCATGCCCAAGTTCTAAAGCTCCTTTAACTTCCAGTGACCCGGGGACTAAAACATAACCATGTCCCTTGGGAATCGGAAAAACTGTGACCAGCTGGAATATAAACTGTTAGCTAAACCCAAAAAAAGGGACCATAAGTCAGTCACAGCTTCCACCACTGAGACTTCAGCAATTTCTCTTCCCCCATCAATACATTGACTCAACATTGAAAAGCATCTTCCACCTGTAATGTGGAGAAGTGCAATATTGCAAACCCACTGCTACAATATCACAGAAATCCCACAATTGTCTTGATAAGTATTATCTTAACCTCTATTTTCACAAATGTGTGAAAATAGAGGTTAAGATTATACTTATCAAGGCACCTTGTTGCTGTCAAGACCACTCTACACTCTTCAGATCATAAAGAGCTAAAAAGAGCAGCAGAGCTTCATGATATCATCTTGTAAGCACCAGGAGAAGCAGCTTCAGTGGAGCCAACTGAAAGCCCTTGGCTTTATTACGATTTCCTTCCTTCCCACTGATCACCCTAGAGGACATCCATGTCATTGATTTGCTCTGGACAGCACCTTTGGAAAACACCGAGGTAATAAAGCTGCAAACTGGGAGAAGTGTTTACATAAGCATCACGATGTCACATGATTGACTCCTGGGCAAATTGACTTGACACCATCATGCTTGAAAAATAACCAGTAAAAGCCAATTAGGAAGGCAAAAAACAAAAGGCAGAGACTCCAGGCAGCCCTGTGTTTAGTCAAACTACAAACCTCACATGAACTCTCACGGAGATGAGGGGAAGAGCAAGGGCAAAGATCTATATATGGAAAGCACAAGGAGACTCAGTATCAGATCTTCCTATATCATCTTGAAACATTGCTGAAGTTTGCAATTTCTCTGCTGATTAATCAGATGGCTTGTTGCATGCCATGCATCTTGTTCCAAGTCCTACTGAAAACTGGGATTTTGTACAAATTGAGTGCAGAAGCTGCCTTGCTCCTTCTCTGAGATACCTCATGATGCATAGGATTCCAGAAAGCAGAGATTCCCTGGATATGAACAGCAGACCTCAGCATTTTCACTAAATGTAGAACTTCTATTTCTTGACAGAATATAATTCTGGTGCACTTGTGAAATTGGTGGCTGTTGATTGGTCTCCATAGGTGTGTGAACACATAGATAGGCACATAAAAATCACATGCAAATCTTATTATTTCACCACAGCACAGGAAAACAATGAACAGCTCAGAAATAACTTTTTCATTTTTTTAAGAATATAAAAAAAAAAACCTAGTTGAAAGTGTTAGAGGAATATTATATAAAATATACCATCCATTTGTATATGGTATCCATGTGACAAGAAGTTGGCTCAGGCTCACCCTCAGTCTGGATCGTATTTCTAGCAATTTTCAATATTCCATGACTGCCAGAAGCAAAGAATTAATCATTAAGATTCATGGTGACAACAGCAAAGTATTTCATAGTGAAGTTGAGTTAAGCACCAGAAATGTGACTGCTGGCCAATTAGCCCTTCCAAACACTCCCTCTCTCTGTTGTCTATCTTTTAGGCTTATTCAGAACATAACCACGATATGAAGCCACCAAACTGCCAGATGGCTTCAAAATGTTCAGACATGACTTCTGCACAGAAAAAGAAATCTCTATCATGTAATATGTTCCAAAAGCAGCAGGTTTTGGGACACTGAAAATTGACTGTCTGCAAGACCTTGGCCAAAAAGCCCCCAATCCACAACGAAGATATTTGACTATGCACCTTGATTCTGTTCATTCCTCAAGGACCTTTTAAAGGAACAATTCAAATGAAAACAGAAGGAGGCTCCATTAGAAGAGACATACAGTAAGAAGAGACAAGTGTATCCACTCAGCACAGGCACATGAAGGTGTCCAATGCCCTGGGAAATGAGCACAGCTCTCATTTAGTGTCTATGTTTCATTTCTAGATGGAGTAGGGCAGTATTCAATAAAAAGAAAAATGGAAACACTAAACTAGCTATAACTAATCCCATGAGTCCATTCCCAAATGCAATGGAGACAATTCAGTGGAGCAATACTATGACCAGGGCTTTTGAACAACATTTAGGCTGCAACTCCAATGAACAGACTATGGACAAATTAATACACTGTAAAAATGTGTGCAGACACAGGGTAAAACTTTCATGAGAAGACTAATAGGAGAATAGCTTGCCCAGAATTTCTAATATGTGCAGAGTTAGACTAAAAAAATAGAATAAAAATAAGAAATTGGTCAAAAGAGAACAAAGACAACTGTGGATGAAGGTAGACAAAGGGAGTTCTTGAAACCACACCTACCCCTGTTTCCAATGATTCTGTGACTTACTGGGACATCAGAGCCCCTCTGCAGGCAAACCACACTCAGGGTCAGTCACAGTGGGAGATGCCACTGAACACAAGTCCCTGGGCAGGTAAAATCGACCTGAGCCCTGCCCACAGACACCGCATGGGAGCACCTGCTGCTCTCACAGGGCCTCAGTGCTGTTTGACTGACTCTGTCAGGACTGAGGGACCTCTCACCCTTTATCAGTCAGCATTTCAAAGTACTCTAAAATTTCTTCAAATTACACTTTGGAAGGACTTTCCAGGAAAACTGCAAGTTTAAAATTTTAATTTCTCATAATCATTACAAAGATGCAAACCCAAGATGTTACACTGCAATCAAACCAAAGAAAAAGAAATGAATGTAACTGTGATTGATTTCAGCATCACTCAAATGATGCTGAGACTGAGGATAATAATAAATAATAATAATATAAATATTNAATATATATAAACTCACTGAATTTTCAGCTTCTTACAGGTTCAGTGTTCTGATCTGGTACAAAACTCTCTCTCAAGAAATTCCACACTGAAATGTCTGGGAAGCAAACACAAGCAACTTCCATAACCTCTTCCTCCCAAATATTAGGTAGGGCAGTAACACTGGACCCATACTGCCTCAACTTTGTTATAGCAACAGGGCTAACGCTGTGAACAGAGCTTTCCAAGAACACTGGGAGCATTCAGATGTAATAACCTCAAGATGTCTTAGACCAGGAAGGAGTAAACATTCTTCTGCATTGGGGTTATGTAGGAATTTCCCTAAAACAGAGGAAAATTAGTAAAATGAATTAAAAAATGATCTCATCAAGATCATTTCTGACATGCTGCCGGGGAATGAGGACAGCTGTGCAAACTGCATTCCAAACAGGACTTCTATTTGTCAGCACAGATGTATAAAAACATCTCTCAGTTCTCACTGGAGTGCTGGCAGCTTGGCTAAATATTAATGCTGTCCCTGGAGTGCTGCTACTGCTTCTGTGTGTCTCACACATGAGAGGCTGGCCACAGCTACGACAGATGCTTTCTGATGTTGCATTAGAACTACAAAAGAACAGAAAATGGCAGCTTCAGAGACTGCATCAATCCTCATATGGCTCCCCCCAGGAATTAGGGATGGGAGGGCAAGAGGAAGCTGCAGAATGCGTAACTCCTGAAGTTAGGCTGAGCTTTCCAGATGCACAGGAATTTGACACTGGGTTGTACTGGGGTGTAGTGCAACACTTTCCAGCTACACAGCAGGTATTTCAAGCTACAAAACAAACCCTTTAGTTTACAGTAAAGCAGTCCTAGTTCAGAAATGTAGGGTTCCTTTTCCTACCTGCATGGAGAAACACAAGAGCCACAACTACTGAAGATCTTCATAAAGGAGCTCTGTAGCTCTCTTTGCACTGCTCCATCTCCTGTGCATCACACTCCATCATACCTGGCAGTCATGCTGCACTTACCCAAACGCATTTCAAACTACATGAGGTGAGAATAATACTGGGTTTTTCTCAGTGCTACATCAGTGAAAGAGGTTCATGAAGCTTTTGTCGCTTAATTTCACATCAAACATTTTGAGCAGATCCAGAAATACACCTTGGAATGACTGCACAAATAATGCAGCCAATTACAACAGCACACATGGCCATAATCTGTTTCTTCCTAACCTGCTTAGTTAGCACTGCATTTCTTTTCCTTGGGAGAACCTTTAAGCCTGTAGCTATTATTGTAGCTTGCTCTCACGTTTCTCTCTGTGAACTGTTTTTTTTTTTTTTAGTCTGATGTTAATAGCTTTCAAAGGGCTTCTAAAATTACTGTATAGCAGTAGTATTTCTTATATCTGTATTATCTCCACGATGCTTCATGAAAAAGCAGTCCCTTGGCAGGACAAACTAGCTAGTGTTCACACTGCATAATGGAGGAGGCAGCAGCTGCTATTTTTAGGGTGCTGAATGCTATCCTCCATTGTAAATCTATTTATTTTACAGATATTTTACCGTTACAGCTATGCCTTTTCTGATTGATGAAAATCCTATTTATAAATCCTAACTTCAATTAACAACCCAGTAAGCTGGCATTTTCCCTTAGTTACCTATTAGCCTAAAATAAGAACTCTATGGAGAAGCAGCCAGAGGAGCTGGTGCCTCACTGAGCATCCCTGGCTCGCTGTGCTGTGGATTCAAGAGGAGCATCAGAGGGAGGAGAGCATCTTGCACCCTGCACAGACAAGAGCTTTCTCCTTCTCCATAAAACCCTTCCACTTCTGAACAGGACATGAACAATTAAAACTTCACGAATAACACAGAGAAGGCACTTCCTAACTCTCTCCCCCCCAGCAGGCACTGGTATTTAACATAAATTTAGTATTCAGTATGTTGCAGCCCAGAGCTTTCTCCAAAATTATTAATGCATCCAAATAGCATGCTGGATTTGCTAACTGAAAATGTAATTATCTCTCATGAACTGCCAGGACAAACCATCAATCCTGTATCTACTGTGAATAATCCCAGACGCCATAAGTTTTTTTACTTTTCCCAACTTTTCTCCCCAGGCCAGTGGCTAATGAGCTCTACTCTGAGACCATGTCAGATGAGCCAAGACTTTAATATGCTTTTTAGATGACATCTAAAGCACATTATAAATGTAACATTGATCCACTCTGGCTAAAGTAATCTCTCCAATAACTCACCTATGTTTTTGTAATGGTAGGAAATGGGACAGATCTTTTCCAAGACTCACTTCCATGTCCAGACAAACAATACTCTGCACACACACACACACATAGAATTTGTGTTTTATACTCATAAAAACATTCCCCAGTCCAACACATGTGAACATGCAGATGGCTGCTTAAAACCACAGAGAATGGTGTGATCCTGAATGTAAAACAAAAGGAAGCCATGGACCTCATCAACTGGATTTTACTGACTTTAGCAAAGAGGAAAATGTAAGTAACATGCTCCAGAGGCTCCAAGCAGTATAACCACTAAGTAAAACCCATCTTTTTTCCTATTAATAATGAAAGACTGCTTAGATTTGCACATGTTCCACTCCTGCTCAAAGTTAGGACATGGCACTTCTGAATCTGAATTCAAAATTTGACCCAGGCTCCCACATAATTTATTAAGGAATCTCATTTTTAATTACCAGGCATCATAAATTAATTGATTGTAGAAATTAGGTGACAAACACCATGAAAAGGGTAAATGAATGCATCAGAAACTGTACTTTATTAATATTCTTTAGTACCTGTGCTTCAAATTCAATTGGATTTATTACATACTGTCTAACAAATATGATGCAGTTTGGAGCATGCAAGTAGTCTCTACAGGAACAATGGATCTCATTTCAGATTTAACAGCAGAGAAGAGGAGAAGAAATACTTCCATTTTGATTTGGATTGTAAGCACCATCTTGTGGAACTACAAAGCCTGCAGATGAGTAAAAGTATTGGTTTATAAATTCCCCTCATGAACTGACTGGGAATGCCACCTGGACATGACACAAAAAACAAACAAGAATAAAACTATTTCTCTCACCTCTTCGAGACCCACAATAAAAACAAAAAGAAGCTCTCTTTCAACCCAAAGCATTAGGACAATCCTGTCCCCACCTTCATACAAAGCCCTGTGGGCAGCAGAGCTGACATTCATTGGCAAAGAATGGCAGATCAGGATTCCTGGGGCTGTAATGAGGAACTACAGTCCCTCCATAATGTAGAGTTCAGCTCCATTTCCCTCTCTTCCCTTCCCTACCTCACAGCACTGCTATAAACTGTCATTTCTGATTTACAGACCAAACATCTTTCTCCCTAGAAGAGGGTGCTCATCACAAAAGCTCAGATCCAGCACTTAGTAAATTATTGCTCTGGTAAAATGAAGCTGCACCGTGGGTGCAGAATGCTGACCTTCACCTGGGGATAACTGGTGTTTGGGCTATGGAGGATGCCAAGGCACAGAATGCATGGGAGACTCTCTTTTTCAGAATAAACACCTCGTAAATTAAGGAAAAATACACAGCTGCAGGACTTAATAAAATAAGGCACATGCAAATTTCTGTGATTTACTTATTTCCTTACCACTACTAATGATATTATTACTATTAATATTACTGCATCCATCAGCATTCAGCAGACAATTCTCTTGCTCCCACACAATTCCATGGAATGATTTGAAATGCAAATAGAAAAAAAAGCAGAAAAGCTCTTCTAAAAGGGCTAGTTCATCTATGAATATTAAACTAAAACGAACCCTCCTGAGAGCCCGACAGACTGCTCCAGGATGGAAAACCATGTCATTACTGACATTAATCATATTTCCTAAAAATTAGGGGCAAAAGAGTGCTCTTTTAAATAAGCACCATCTAATACCCCATCAGTATGTATGACTCGAGTAAAAATTCATTATTCCTGTCCTCATGATTAAGATTGTCAGTAGAGACACATGTGGAACGTAAATAACCAGTCTCCTGTATTTTTGTTATTGACTACATTAGCTTTGATCTAATCTTACCATACGCATATAAAACTGAAAGATTCCTTTTAAAAGCTTGCAAAAGAAGCAAAAGAGGCAGGCAGCAGCCTTGCCTTTTGTGACAGTAGTGATGGTGGATGTGCTGCTCCTGGTGGTGTCCTCCCACTTAATTCAGCCCATCGTGTAAATCTGTACTGTGTGAGAGCGCTGTGATAGATGGAAAATATCACTGGACTGTGAAAAAATGATGAAAAACAACGAGAGGGGAGTACTAGGATGAAACATCAGCAAGATTTGGGAGTTAAGTGTATATTTATTTGGAAAAAACTCACTGGACAGGGACACACAGAGCACATGGTTCTCACTCTGTCATAGAATCGTTTGGGTTGGAAAGGATCTCAGATCCTCAAACCCAGCCATTAACCCAGCACTCCCAAGTGCCCCGCTAAACCATCCCCTCCTTGAACACCTCCAAGGATGGTGGTGACTCCACCACTTCCCTGGGCAGCTTGTTCCAGTGCTCACACACCTGCACAACTGCTTAAATTTGTATCAAAAACCTCCCCCCAGTGTAAATGTCTTTATGCTGCTATAGTTCACTTGTTTATTACCACTCAGAGCTTGGATGAAGCACAATCCCCCTTTGAAGTGTACAGTCTCCAAAGATCCCAGCGTGCCTTCTGCAAACTTGGAGGTAAATGGATGTCATGACAAAATTTCAGCTCAGGGAACTAAGTTGTCCCTAGCCCAGCTCCCAGAGCAGTGGCAATTTACTTTAGGAGTAAATTGGCTCCTACTTGAGGAGCCTTTATCTGCTGACCTCAGCTCCTGGCCGCATTTGCTACATTTTCAATGCCAACATCAGAGGTTTCTTACACTACTTTTTTTCCCCTCTTACTTTTCACACAGAGAAACATATTGGATATACAAAAAATTATGAATTATTCAGTTTGCAAAGCCCTTCAGGATTCTTCAAATTTTTTTTCATTAAAAATACAATATAATAGATAATGATAAAAACCACAAAGGAAAGATGCAAGTAATAGCAACAGGTCAATGCCACTGAACACTCAGTCTCGGGTATGTCTACAAAATGAATGCAAATAGCCCCAGTTTGACTAACATTTTCCTCTGCTTTTTCCACTTGCCAGGCACTCAGACTATCTTGACTACATCCAGTATTACCAGAAATTATGGCTGTGCAATTTCAGTTATAACAATTAGCCAGTAAACTAGATACTAACCCTAAATGGCTTAGATTTCTAGCAACAGGGAACAATGTACTCAATATTTCTGAAAGACACCTTTAAAGCTATGTAATATATAAGGCCAAGGGAGAATATGAAAAACCTGTGAGGACTAAATGCAAAAATAGTGTTCCTTCTTCTTTTGGGACAGTTTTATTAATGAGGTCTCAAGAACTGCAGAATGAAATGCAGCTTAGTAAGACAGATTCAGTTTCCTCAGACATACTCTGCAGAAAGTGCAAACTAGAAATTCCAGCTTGTATTTATGTAGATATTTTATTTAGTTAGTTTAAATACAGTTTAAAGAGCATCCCTGCCAAGCAGAATTTAGAGCCTTCCTGCACAGGTGTTCACTTCTGTTACACTGAACAACAAACTCACAGCCATAAATCACAACATTCTGATAAGCTCCCTCTTAGGCCAGCAAGGCCATAAAATACCCACTGGCAGACAGGATTTGACCTCATGGGTATGAGCTGGCACAGCTTGGGCAGGGGAAGTTGAATACCAACACACAAAAGAACAAGGTCTGGCCCAGGCAGACAGAGCCAAGCTTGCCCTGGCTGACCTCAGGTGTCCAGGCAGGGTCACTCAGGAAGGTAAGGGACAGCTCATGGGCATGGGGAGAGGTTGCTTGAACTACTCTGAAGCACTGCCCAGTCAGCTTCTGCAGTGTCACTCTCTTCCCATGGATTATTGAGGGGCAGGAGGGTCCTAATTCAGGTGCCATCAACCTGATCCCAAAGGCAGCTGAAAGCTGGTAAAACCTTCTCACTTTCAACATCAAAGATGTTCAAAACAGCCCCTTTCCTCATTTCTTTTGTATGCATGCCATGGACATCTGATCTGAGCTTTCTCTCCATTTATGTTTTACCACCACCATAACAGCAGGAAATAACAAGTGCTGAACTGAAATATCTCATAGGGATTTACACATTACATTAAACAGTAGCTTTTAACTGTTAAATGACTAATGGGTTAATTCCTGCTTTGGCACAAAGCCTTTACTCAGGGAGTATGTGAGCCTTTGCAAACTGTTTTCAACAAAAACATATGGGAAATAGTAAACTCATCCAGGTTAAGTTTAAAATGGGATATTCTGTTGGAGTAATATTTTACATAGTCCCTTCAGAAAACAAAAATCAATCATGATGGGTTTTAATGTTCCATTGTGGACAGCAGCTGAGCACCTAGCATAATGATTCTCTTTCCTTTCCACTTAATCCTGCTGCCTTCCCAACCACTGAATCATTGCTCTCCCTCGTTACTAAAATGCATAACTGAGATGCTGATTAGTGTCCCAGATGCTTGATAACAGAGACAGTAATCAATAGCACTTCTTTAATCTGTCTGTGGAGGACGTTTTGTCCCTTTGCTTTTGGACACAGGCTCTGTTACCGTGATCCACGGCTTTAATATCGCCTCTAGATCGGATTAGTGCCGGGCACTCTTCTTTACTTGTTCCTTATCTTCCCTCAAAACAGAACATCAGTGCGCCACAGCTGTTGCCTGCTTGCTGAGTTTGAAAGCTTTAAAAAACTAAAGCTCTGAGTAGTTTTGGATCATTCTGCCTGCCAGGCTTGTGCAGCCACGGCACAAGCCACAGGGAGCGAGCAGAGCTGCAGCCCTCTGCTGCCGAGCTCGTGGACAAGAACCACTGACACTCAACTTCCTCAGCTGCTCTAGAGTTCTGGTGGGGGCTTGCTTTATTTATTTATTTATTTATTTATTTAAGAGCCACAGTGGGAAAATGCTTCCTTTCAGCAAATGCAGAGCTGCATGGATGACTGGGATTTTGGCCTGAGTTTTGCCAATAACACCATGCAAATTCTGAGCCTTAAAGACAGGAGCCATCTCTCTGAAGATAAACAAACAAGTGCAGGCACAAGTTCTATTATTTAATTCCCAGATGCTCATTTTAAACATATCCTTTTGTATGTGCTCTGTAAAAAAAATCCATGTCTCTTTAAAAATATCTTTTGTGTACCTTTAAAAAAAATACTGCACAGTGATATCACAATGTGACTACAGCTAAATATATCACCTACATTGCAGCTTTTACTGCACTTATAAGGCAGCCCATTTTAAGACAATATCAATAATTTAGAAACTCAGCTATGTGCAGCCGCTTAATTGGATTATCTTTGCTTGGCAATTTTTTCAGTATGATATTAGCTTTTACAGGAATTCATTGATGGAGATCCCTCAGCAGACTCATGTAACACACAATCAATAGACATAAAACTACATGCAATTATAAAACATTTTTTCCACCAAGTACTTTTCATCTTCTCACAGCTTTGGCAAGAGGAATATGCTGTCCAAAATTAAGCTAATAGCATAAATCAGGTTTTGACACAAAGCATCTCTGGAGACTGAGATTCAGAGAGCCTTCTCTAGAGAACAGCACAGCAGCTGCCAGAGCCACCACCTGCAGACACCAGAGAGCTGCCAGGACCTGGTTTCCCACTTTTGTGGTAGCACTTTTCTCACAATGCTTCCCTCCAGGAGAATGCACTTTCACCTCCAGCTGGCTGAAGAGGTCCCTTTCCACTGGTGAGCAACTGGGCAAGAACAAAGGAAAATACCGTTTCTTCCCACGCTACATTTTGTGTGCTGTAAGGGATAGAAGCAACATGACTTCAGACTGAGGTCCCTTCTTGGTGACTCCACAAAAGGCAGAAGAGGCAGTAAGTCCCTGCCCCTTGGGTCAGCCCAGAGCCAGCCACAGCACAGGCAGGCAGCCAGCAGCAAACACCAGGATCAGAGATTTAGGTGGGATACAAACTGCCCAAATAGAGCTCAAAGGAGCCAAGAGGATCATTTGTCCACAGAAAAGATGTGTGGAGGTTTAGGAGGTTTTTGTTTGCTTGCTTGTTTTTTTCACTTTGGTTTCGGGGTTTTTATTTTTTTTTTTTTTTTTTGGTTTGTTTTGGGGTTTTTTGTGATTTACAGCTATGACCATATCTCAAGTGCCTCTGAAAATTTTGATTCAACCAGTCAGAGCGTTTTTAAGGCTAAGCTGTCTATACCAAGACTTTAAACAAAAATCATACCAAAAAAAACTACCCAAAGCACAAAAAAATCCAAAACACACACAAAAATTCCTAGCTTAAAACCAAGCTGCCCTTTTTTAGGGCCCAGAAAAGGACAGATATCAGGCTGAGATGGCTCCTTGTGTGCACAAGCACTACTGCCCTATCCTGCTGTTGTTCCTGACACTTTCATCTGATGGGAACTGCACCATGCAGAAAGGATCACCACCATCACTGTGTGAGTCCACACTGTCCCTCTGGTCCACTTCTTCTTCAGATGGGAGACCACTCCAAAGTCCCTGTATGTTCTGTGATCCTATAAAGAAAACTGTCAGATCCAAGGAGTATCCCACCCGGCTGAACTGATTCCCTCCAGAGCCAGGACACACCCTGCTCCTTGGGCTGTGAGCCAAAAACATTTGCCACACCGGGGACGTGAAGCTGTGTTTTTCTGGGGGCTGACACTCGCTTCAGCAGGGACAGGGGGAATGCACAAAGTCCCTCCGTTGCCTGAATCCGGAAGGGATGATTTAGGCCGAAGACTTTAATTACAGCTGACAGGGCTGGCGTCCTGCTGATGGCAGCCATCTTACTGATGTCACGGCGTTATCCCTGGTGACACCAGCAAGGAAGAGCTGCCAAATGACCCACATTTGTAGGCAGGACCTACTGACCTGAGGGACACTGCTCAAGCCCAGCATCAGCTGAGGCAAGGGACTTCCAAAGAGCCACTATGGAGGGAGGGGTTCCAGTGAACGTGCTGTCCCACCTGTGTCCCGCAGCTCTGGCTCCCCAGCACAGGTGGGAGGATCAATAGTGGCTGCTGCACAGGCAGCAGGTTGGGAGCCTGGCAAGGGAGCCACTCGTGCTGCCAGGTCTGCAGTTCCACAGCCCATGTGTCTGGAGCTGAACAGAGCTTTCACCAAGGCCTGGCTTCCAGCACAGGGCACAATCTGCCTGCACCCCTCCTGCAATCCATCCTTTTCAGGCTCACTCATACAATGGCAATCCCTCACTTGAAACCATCTTGTGGACCCTCTTTCCTTTTATCACTCAGAATTCCTTATCTCCCCGTGTGCGACCCAGCTCGCTCTATAGCACCTCCCAGATATCAGGTATTTTCCACTTATTTTCTTTTAAAGCAGCAACAAAAAGGATATTTCCTCAGCAGCAAATACCCCATGGGCCTCTAACGGGTCACAGATGAGTGAGTGAGAGCCATTAACCTCCAGACTCAGTGTGAATTCTGGGTAATGGCAGGGAGGCATCAGTAGAAGTTTCGACCAAGGACTATTTGCAGACTTGGCCTTGAGACTTCGACTTGTGAGACTGCAGTGAAATGAAAGGAGGGAGTTCATGCGACAAGAAAAAGCCTGGTTTTGACAGACACGCAGCCAGCACACAAAGATGTGTCTTAACAGCAGACTCCTACCTTGCAAAATGCCCTAAGGTGCACACACCACACACACTTTGCTACTTAAACCTCCAGTGGACTATTGTGCAGTATCCTCTCCGAGGGCCTCCCTCAAGCTTAGGGGCTCACGTGGAAGCCGATACATAGGCAGTGTCACCAGAAATGCCTAAAGACCACTGGCAGAGAAAGGGGGTCTTTTTTTGGGTCCACTTCCACCCGCATTTTTTTTTAAACAATTAATCTATTTTTAGGAACGTGGTTCACTTTGAAAGGTTGCATCTCAATGCTGTTTTCTTGCACAAAAGGTAACAGAGAAGCGTGTACCCGAGAGCTATATGTTACTGCTGTGTCTGTTGTCTTGCATCAAACCCTAATGGCCCCTTAGAAAATTTAAGGTATTTCTTGGAAAGAAACAGCAGAGGAAAATTATCACAAATGACACTCACAACCACGCTGTAGATTAGCAAGCCCCAAGACATTTTTGAAGACTGGAAATTAATTCATATTCAAAATGACAAACTCTATTATGACTAGCTGAATATTTGTAGTTAAGCTGTTTAGAGGGGAAATTACAGATTTTTTTTTTAATAGTATTGTTTTAAAAACAAAATTAAGCCAAAAGCATCTTCAAAAATATTCAACTAGTGATGACACCAAAGCTCACAACTATCACAAAGATAAGAAGCAATCAGTACAGAAGTGGAATGTTTTTATCTGTGCTTTTAAGCTTTCAGTCCCATGCTAAGCATTTTCTTTTGCTCTCACCTCAATATGGAAAATACCAATGACATATCAAGTGTGACAGCCTACCACAAAAACAGATATGTTCTCATAAACCTGTTAGAAGTGCTTTTCTATAAGCATTTGACTTGGCACATATTTTACTCTCTGTCTCTAACTGTTGTACTTTACATATATAATACAACATACAGCAAGTGTGTAGAGGGAGTAAGATCATGCACAGCTAAAGAAATTCCTTTGGTATTTGCTTTCCCATTAAAGATGAATACACTCCGTGAACAGAAGCAGATACTGCAAACCCTGCCTCTGACATTGCCTCCCAAGGAAGTAAGAGGGATTCAATTCCAATGCCATAAAGATTCACAATTGAAATACTAACACATGGAGCAAAATGCTCTATATCGTAAAGAACATGCTCTTCCCTAGACTAAGTCCATATTACAATTGAATCTCTATAAATTTCAGCAAGAGAAAATTCTGAGCCCAAAGATATTCATGCCTTATTGCATGTTTAATGGCCTGAAATCATCCCTCTTTTCACCTCAGGCATGGAGGCAAAAAAAACACAAATCCAAATGCCATCCTTTTGGCCTGTCCTTATTACAACTGGAAATCTCCTTCTCAGAAGAAAGCCATTAAGCAAAAAAAAATTAAAAAAAAAAAAAGAATGGAAGACAGGAGGAATGAGAATAGTCAGAAGGAAGAGAGTATCAAATACTCCCCCCTACTGGGACAAGTTTTGGATGAAAGAAACCAAAAGAAGTCTTGACAAAGTAACATATTGTCATTGAGGTCAAAAATCCTCAAGATGAGCATAAAGCAGGTGTTTCTCCCCATTTTGTTACTACTTAATTTTGAAAGCAGGAATAATTGCACACTTACATTTGCAAAACAGCAAAAATCAGCATGGGTTCCATTGTATCCCAGAGAAATTTTTTTTTTTTTTACCCTCCCCAACATTTCAGGGGGAGCTGTAATTTGTTGGTGCCTGCCAGGTGAGCTGAGGCCCTGCACCAGCCCAGGAGTGCAGGTGTATTAAGGGCACGGGGGAATTGTGCCTGGCTCCACTACAGCCCTCAGTTTATTCATGTAGATTACAGAAAATCTCCAGGCATCCAACAGATCCAATTTCACTTTCCAACTACTCTAAAAATTATTCTCTCTAACTTTTAGTCACACTCAGCTCAGTAAGAATAACCAGCTAAGAATCCTTTGCAAGGATTTCTTATTTTTCTTCAAATAAATTAAGAGGTTGCTGCCCCAAATGGTTTCAGATACAAATCTCCAAGAAGCAGGGCCTGCAGGATATTCTATAAGGCTATTACTTTAGAAGACAACTAAATATTTGAGAGATGTCAAGCGTTGTTTCTAACATGATAAATCTGAGGAAGGAGTGTTGTGGAGCACCTCAGAAATTAAGAGAAAATTAGGAAGAAGCAGCAGCATCTTTTCTTTTTCCCTTCCAGTCCAGTATTTTCAGTAACTAGTAAATAAGTTCCCAGATGCACCAATGGCTGCCATCCAGGAAATGCATCTGCTGTATTTATGAGATCTGCAGTTAATAAATAATTGCCAAATATAGAATTATTCACTTCAGTGCTATCAGAGGTTGTTTTGTAAGAAGAGAGAACATACTGGAATCACACTTACTAGGTAGATCAATCAGAGTGATTTAGAATTCACATGCGTGAGTGCCAAAGCTCAGCTTCTGTGGAAAAAGGCCATTTACAGTTTTTGCATGTACTGGTAACTGAAGCTTTCTGAGCCTGCCACGCTGCCATTGGTACCCCTCGTGTAGCTGGGTCTGTGTGGGTACTCTGTAGACCCTCAGGATATGAAAACCCTAACTGCATTTTGTCAGTGATTTCTTACATCCATGTGCTGCACAACAAAGGAGCCATTTCCAGGCTGTACGTGCCAAACACCACAGAGCCTCTTTATGGCTCCAGACAGAGGGCTAAGGCTCCATCAGCCCCTGACAACCTGAATTGAGAACCATCCACTGAGGAAAGTGCAAAAAAAAACCTTGAACTGATCAAGGAGTGCAAAAGTATAGTTGGTTGTACGAAGCTCACATATTTAAATAAGAAAGAAATTTTCCCAGTTATGATCAACTTTTATAAGCACTAAAAAAAGATAATGCTGAACAAAAACCACAATGAATGTACATCTGTACAAGAATGACAGCTAAGAGAAAAGGATGTAAATGTTTCTTAATTGAGTACTCTGTCCCTGATTTCTACTTCTGAACTGAGTTCATGTCAACACTTGCAGTAAGCTGGCAATTGCAGAGTGGGCAGTCTTTGGCCAATAAACCTATCTTCACTTCTGGTTCTAACAGGTTGGACCTGAAATAAACTCTACTGTGAAGGCCACCTCAACTCTCTGGATGCTGCTGTGCTCCTAGCATGGCTCTCCACCTTAACTTCACCATTATTTTAGGAACACAAGAGTCTGCCCAGATAAAAGGCCACAGAGATATAGTCTACAATATAGACAAAAAGCCTGACTAAAGGCTTCACATGCAGACAAATCAAGTTCTGGACACACAGGCAGCAATAGATGCAGTCCCAATGCATTTTTTTACTAAAGTGTTGGCTGGGAAAAGAGCTGCAATAAGTTCCCACACATGTGTGGGGAGCTGACTCTTTGCAGAGGGCTGAGTATTTCCAAATGTCTTCATCAGCCTGGACACCCACAACACGACATCCATAGGAGCTCCAGCTCTGTCTGGCCTGTGAGCCACAGGTCTCTGGTCCCGTGCAGGGTACTAGGAAAAAGCAAAGCTCCCAGCTCCCAGGCACTGGGGTACAGAGGAACATTTAAACCAAGAGGCCAACAGGGGTCAGCCCTGCCCAGCACAGAGGCTGTGACACGCCACTGCCATCTCCACTGCCCCTCGTGTGACAAGGGCAAAAGCCACAATTCAAAAGCACACAAGGCTTGAATAATTACTGTTATAGACTATCTCCATCCATGAAAAAGCAATGAAACATTTGGCAGCAGGAACCTTCCAAAGGAAGCTTCTCGGCCCCCTGACATTAGTCCAAATTAATCTCAGTTCTGGAATTGTGTACGTGAAAGAAGCACAAAGAGATCTGATAGGCTCAGCTCCCCTCTCCTGTGCCCACAGACGTTCAGAAACAGAATGAAGTTCTGTTCAGAGGCCACATCTAGTGGCTCCAGCACCACCTGGACATGGGAGCTCTAGTACCTGCTAGCCACCCAGGGATGGTTCTCCCAACAAAGGTTTGGTGTGAACAGTGCAAGCTGCACCTTCACCAGTTGTAAGCCATCATTTCATGAAAAGAAGAAAATCCTTCTTGGGTAGTTAATGGATATGCCTAATACCATCCTCAGGCATCTTGGAAAGCATAAATGATGCACAGACACTCCATGCAAGGACTCTGTGTGGGCACAAAAATGTGAAGGAGAGGCTCAGCCACTCAACCTAGCATTGCAACCAGCTGAATGTAGAAGCAGCCAAGGAGTGGCTGTGCTTGGCCTGAACGTCCCTATTGCTGAGCTGCTGTCAGTGGTGAAATGGGGTGAGTGTTTCAGACACAGCAACGTGCCTCAAACAGGCACGCACAGCTCCCGCTGACTGCAGGAGGAGCTGCACGGGCAAGCTGGAGAGGAGAGAGGAGCCCTTTGTGTCCTTCCAAACACTGGAGCATCCACCAGATGATCTACTTTTTAGTCACACTTTATCTCATGATCAGCTGGGCTGGAATACTGAATGCATTGTCAATTGTTTAATGATGGACAAATAAAGCTGCAGGCTGCAGTTGATGTTTACTGAGGTACTGATGAGCTCTTCATTTTATCAGGGCAGAAATCACTGCAGAAGAAATGCTGGGAAACTTAATCTAGTGCTGAAAAATATTTAATACTCTTTCTATGTCATGGTGGCCGTGTCATTTCACTGGCATTCTGCAGTGACTATAGAGGGTACCCAATAACTTCAGTGTGTGCACACACACCAACATGTAAACTCAGACAAATTATATAATGGACCTTTGTGCATGAAAAACATTTATCATTTCAAAAAAGCTGGCTAATGCTAACCCTCAAAAGGAGTATAAATATTATAGTTTGCCTTAGACTTACTATGCTTATTGAGAAATTGAGAACTGAATATTGCACTAAGATAAAGGAGAAAAGTAAGACTCAACCCTTCTAAGAAAAGTTCTACTAATTTAATTTAAAAAAAAACCCGAAGCTGAACAACCAAACAATGAACAGCCACAACACTGGTGATGTGCTGAATTCCACAAGAGCTCTGCAGCCAAAGTGGAAAGTGGTCTCCCAAGACATGCTGCTTATTCCTACTTTCTGCTCAGTCTCCTGAGAAGCCACAGGCAACAAATAACATGTTATCTGTGCAATGCACATCAGGCAACAGTTCAAAATCCTCCTCTTTCATTCTAAACTGAATAAACCAACAAAGACACCAAAGCAAAAAAAAACCCAGAAATCATTCTTTCCTCTAATTACTGTGAAGACCTGGGGCCAGATCAGGAGCAGAGCAGAAGGGTTTCTAGATTAATTTGCCGCTTTCATTTTCAGTTTCTGTAGTCTTTAGGAGTTTATATTTGCTCACCCACAGGAATGTGTCTGCTTTTACTGCTATGCTATATATACACTCAAAAGCTTCCATTTGAAGGGTGCTTTCTTATGATACTGCAAGAAAACCCCACCTACACAATTTTCTTCTTTGAGGAACCCTGGAATCACTTGTTCCCTTGGAGAAATGTTAGTGTTCATTATCAAAAGAGGATGCAACTGAAATTAAATGTATTCTTTTTCATACACAGACTTCTGTCTGCAAGCAACCAACATACTTTCCCTATAAGCAAAATATATATATTCAAAGAAATCATTCCGATTGATTCTAAATAATGACAAGAAATCTTTGTGTTCAGCTATTCTGATTCTTCCTGGCCATGGGTATGCTTGCTGCTAGGTTTAAATGGAAAGCTCTTAACTCCTCCTCCTTGAAACATTAAATGGGATAAACCTGCTCACTAGGGTCTGTTTCTTTGAGGTTTTACACATCACAGAACTATTTACATCCAAACCAAAAGAGATTAAGAGAGAGATTAACCATTAACAGAGCTGAATTTTGTAGCACTCCTTTCAAACCAACAGGCCAACACACACATAAGGCACAACATAAAAACAAATTAAGCCTTAACTCTCCTCTTTAATAAAAATGACCTGAGCTAGGGGGGAATTCTTAAACCACTGCTCATGATTATTTTTTTTCTTGTACCACTGTTAAGAAAACTCAGGCCCTCCTTCAAATCTCTGCTTATGTTAAAACTTCATTAAAGGGTAATAGCATTAGTCTACCTGTCAATTTGCCACAGCAGAGCATTTTCTGGCACTTGGAAAGCCATTCCTAGAGGACTTGTTCAGCATATGGCCAACTCTTACATAGAAAAGTACCCAGCATATGTTCAGTGTGAGGGAGGAAAGAAGGAGGAAAGTGGAAAGTACTGGAAAAGTCAGCCTCTGGTAGCATTCACTTTGTTTTCCATGAAAGATTAAGTCCCAGGATTCTATGCCTGTCTTCAGCCCGGCTGCACTTGTCAGTAATGCTGGGAGAAGTTACATCTACAGAGCCTGTAGCTTTCTCTGGAGCTCAGACCTCCTGATTAGTCAGCACTCCCCGTCCAGCCAGGGAATAGGCAGATTACACCTGCCTTTGCTCCCTCCCAGGCATTCCATTTGTACCTTAGCACACACACTTGGATGTTACTGATGCTGTGACTCATGATTCGTGTGCAGCAAAAGCTTCACCAGCCAGCTCCAGCTCTTCTTCAGTTTCTTCTTAAGAGGAAGTTCAAATATTTTAATGCTAAAGCTCAGAGATTTGACAGCAACATGACTTTTAGGGTCAGATTTTGAAAACTCACAGTCCTCTTTCACAATTACTTTTGGGGCCAAAATTGCAATCAAGTTTGTGGAAACAAAGATGAGTGGGCTTTAAAGTTGTGACGCCTGCACAATCCACCACAGAAACAAGAGAACAGTAGTGAACTCTAAAGCTAAAAGCAAATCCCAGCAAATCACCATAAAGTTCTGGGACTCCAGACACCAACTAGGATAAGCTTTCCATGCCTGAGTGTTAAACTCACAAATCTCACTGCCTTGGAACTCCCTGATACTGTGAGATGGGAGAACAAAATCTCACTGTCACTCCTACTGAAGGTAAAAAAAATCCTTTCTAATGGCAACTTTTGACATCGACAACCACTGTCAGAAACTGTAAATCTGCTCAAGGCAGGGCAGCCAACAGTCAAGCAGCTCTAAAACTAAGCAGGTGGGAGGGGATATTCCAGGCCCAGGGAGCTGCTCTTCTCCAGTCTGTGGAAAGCTGAAAGAAGCAAGAAGGACAAAGCCTGCTACCTCCTGTACATACACTCTCACTCTCCCCCGGACCTCCACCTCAAACCTGTTACATTTTCCCCCTCCCCCTTTAACACAGTGAGCCAGGCATCCCTACAGCTCTCTGCAGCTGATCTGCAGCCAGGCTTCTGCAGTGCTCCCTTTGTGATGTCCAGCTGGGGACTGTGCTCTGTGACCTTCAAACAGGACCACAGTCCCCCAAGGGTGCTGGGGCCAGTTTACACTCATTGCCAGTCTTTGGTCGAAGGCACTGCATCTACAGTCCCAGAGCTGCTGAGAGCCTGCACAGAGTGCAGACAGATTTCACACCCCCCACATTCACCTTTGCAAAGGAGAGACCGAAGCCTGCAGTACAACAGTCAATGTCATGAACATGAATGGCCTCAGAACTCTGAGGATTTTGCTAAAAGCTCTCCAGACCAGTTACTTACTGTTTGGCAGGTAGCCCATACCAGCACAGAATGCTGCTGGTGGAGAACACTCAATAAGCATGTTAGGCACATGAAAAGCAGCATTTGAACATATCTTTGCTTAATTCAAACTAACCATTCCCCCACTTACAGTGCTGTACCTGACAGACATGTTCTACTTCAGAAACAACTTTTTATCACTTGAAAACAAATTACACAGATAAAATGGTCTCTGACTAAAGAACTCTTCTCTAAGTTACTGTCCAAGCATCCCTCAAGTATACATATTTTGAGAAGCACAAATACACATAGAACACATGTGTAAAACTCCACCTTCTCCTTATGCAATGGAAATTTTGCACGCCTGCTTCCTGCAAATGAAATTTCCTAGTTTCAAATGCATTGCCCTTGAGGGTATCAAGTATTGTGATGGAATAACGAAGGCTTTCTGCTGTTACAGTGAAGGTCAGTATACAGTGGGCCATTTCTTTTGTCTCACTTTTCAGGATGATCAGAGCAGTGAGGCGATAAAAGGGATGCCAGTGCTTTTGTGTGATGCAAAATCATCAAGCTGTGTGTCCAGTCATTGCCTGGTGCTGCACTGCAGCTCCTGAAACAAATCCTCGCCTGTCCCCAATGACATTAGGAAAGCCCAGGGCCTGCTTCTATTTTAAAATGCCAGAAGCACCTTCTCTTTAAGGTTGAAAATACTCACAATCACAGTGTCTGACATTATTGTTTTGAAAGCATCCTAATTTATAATGGTATTCGTTTATTAAACACCTACATGTGGAAGTTAAATAAAGTGAGAGGGAAGAAGTGTAAATAGCATGCATGGAGCCCACTGTGAATTCAGATGGAGTTTATACAGTTCACCTGACTCTCGTCTGACTTAATGAAGACAGTAAATTGCACAGAGCAGTTACTGCATTCCATGCTGCACTCACCACTGTGCAGCTGCAGCTACTGGGGACAGATATTCCCTTTCAGCTTTGTAATATTCTGATTTATCACATGTGGGATATTGGAGAATGGTCTCCAGGTTATAGGAGGAAGTCAATAACTTAGGCATATTAGACAAATGGATATGAGGAAAACACATTATTTTCCTCTCCCCTACCCTCACCACACATAGTAAGTTGAAGATTAGATTAATTCTTTGTCTGGTTGCCATGAAAACTAAGAGATGTAGCCTTACCTCAGAGGAAATGATGTTATGCTCACACAATGAATAAGAAATGAGAGCTGTGTGGTCCTATCTCAGCAACACAAAGCAGAGTCAAAAAAGAGTCTTTCTAAAACCCAGGCATGTGTGGATTCTAATCAGCTCTGTTTATAACGTATGATCATAGTTAATTGTTCATTAATTCCACCATGTCATTTGTTCAGAGATTATACCCTCCACATAATGAATGTTTTGGGGTACACTCCAGCAGAGAAAATTAAAATAGATAATAGCTGTGATTTTAAACAGTCTTCTTCACCATCTTAAGTTTGATTCCATTGACCTCAATCAGTTTCTAAAAGGTTTCAAAACACAAAAAAAAATGTGTCTATTATCTTGAAAAAAGGGAAGCACACAAATGTAAATCAACGTGCCTACAGAATTGATGTGTTTTTCTCCAGCCCTTGGCCTCCCCTTGACATCTACCTCTGTACAAAGCCTTCCCCTCAGGGGCTGGGAAGGTGAAGGACCTTGAACCTCCAGATGCATAATTCACCCCAGTTCAGCAGGCAGCCCAGATTTTGGTGACTTGTAATTAGCAAGCGCTGAATGGAACAGTGGCTAGGAGAGCACACAGTGTGAAATGCCTGTATTAATGGTAATGGAGAGGTTCATGGTTCACCCCTGGATTTGGGAAAACACTTTAGAAAATTAATTTGCTTCACAAGATGAGCTCTACTTGTGCAATGTCACCCAGAACACACTCTTCTAAATATCACTGATACTTAACCATTTTACTGCTTATTTGAGTCTCAGAACACAGATGTGACAAGAATGACAGCACATGCTTAATGCAATCACCTTGGGCTCAGGTTTCATTTCACTTGCAGACTTAGGGTAAGTTGATCCTTAATACTTTTCACAAGACTGATTTTGCTATCAGGTCATGATGTATCTGAAGGGCTGTCACAAAGAGAGCAGCCTGAGTGATTGAAATGGCTCCCTTTGCTCACAGCAATAAAAAAAATCTGGGAAAAAACCCCACCAGATTACACAGAAATTATTTCAGCAATCCCTCTCTGAATTTAAATGACATGTTATAATCAAAACTTTCAGCTTCCGAAAACACTTGCAAAGAAATTTCAAAACACAAAAAAAATCAACAAACAAACAAAAAATCCTTTGGTTCAACATGCCAAAATAAAGATTTCAAGTAATGGAACTTTTAATTTTCAGAACTTAATCAGCATTCTATGGGTTGTTTAGTTTGGTGTTTGTTTCTTCATATTTTTCCAGAATGTGTTCATCTTGTTATTGCCTTAAGTGCTTGGTTGAGCCTAAATTTGTGACTTTGAGCATATTAAACTCTGTATTTTTCAAATTAAGAATCTCTTAGCTGAAAAAATTGGCCTGAATTAGCTGCTAGGCATTGGCCAGTATCTTCCAAATTTACAGCTGTTTGTGGCATACAAACTAACTACTAAACTACTACTAACTACATACATAACTTCCCGAAGGAGAATTTATATACTTACACTTTACAAATAAGATTAATACCTCTGTAACACTATCCATATAGTGAGTAAATTAGCTGCTTAATAAGTATGATTAAATCAATAATAAGAATGACATTTTCAACTGTGACTTAGTGCTAGGTGGCCTTCCATGCCATATGTAATGGACTTACCACTGTTCTTGTCTTCAGGGTTTTCTCACAGTGTTTGACCACCTATGTACAAATATTGCTAACACCAGTTTTCAAAAAGCATCTATGAAGAAAAGAATGTCTTTAAAATACCACGTGTTTGAATTGATCAGATTTCCATCTACTACTCAAGGTAGAAGATGTCAACTCCAGCTCTTGGGTGCTCACACACATCCTTGAGAGCTGGGATAACCCCAGAGCATTTCAGGATGGACCTTTCCTCCTGAAAACTCCCTCTTCTGATGAGGTAATCAAACATCACTCCAGAGTGGTCTCAGTTTTAAGCACACAGTGCTCCCTCTGTACTCACCCCAATTACAAATAGGCTTGAGTGCAGGCTTAGGAGCTTGGCTGGATTAGGGCCAGAATATTTGGCACCTTTGACTAACCAGACTCATGACAACAAAAGCAAAGACAGAATGCACTTTGCTTAGTCATTTGTGAGCTCTGAGAAACAACAGTGCACCTTTCCACCAGATGCTTTTCCATCTGAAAGCAGAAATAAAAACTAAATATTTTAAAACCAGAAGCTGCCCAAAGCTTTTCTTTGCTATCAACTAAACACGTAAAGCTGATCAATCTATCTAGTTGCAAAATACTTGTTTTCTGAAACCCAAAATCTCTGCCTAGCACACAGCACCATTTTCTCCCATGCATTTCAACTGCAATGGCATGTACATCTTCAGCAGCTAGAGGGTTTTAAAAGCAAATAGAAGTTTTCCTTGCTCTAATGCAAAGGTTTTCTAGAGGGAAATATTTAAGTTCTTCCTTTCTGATGAGACTTCCCCTCATTTTGCAGGTTGTGCTGCCAGTGGTGGACTCCCATGTGCACTCACTGCCTTTGCATCATCATTCAGGAAAGGCAACAATACCCTGGCTCATGGCTCTAATGTTTTTGAAAATTCCAAGTACAGTGTAACCAGACTAAGGAGACCTGCAGCATCTTTTAAAGTGAAACCCTGATGTTTTTAATATAATCAGAAGTGAAGAAAATCTTTCTCTAGTATATCAGCAGTGTGCAAGAGTGCAAGGCTGAAGGAGCAGGCTTGCTCCCTAACTGCACTGTTCGTATCCAGTACCAGCAGAGAGTCTGCCAGAAAACAACTCATCCTTTTCTCATCACAGAGGGGAGTCCAAAATCCTGCATCATTGCTACTGCTCTGCTACTAAACATTCTGGGTGTGCCATTTGCAGCACGTGCATCTTGTCACCCTGAGGCTGGGTAATGCAACCCCCCCCAGTCACCTCTGACCTTGTCCTCCTCTGCCACCACTCTTCCCCTGAGCAGCCACCAATGTCCCTTCACCAAACAGCAGGATGTACTCAAAATAAGGTCAGTACATCTGAAACCTAAATTTTACTGCTAGAAAATGCTCCCTCAAGCTATGCAGCCCTAATCTGTAACTGTCAAATATAAGAACTACAGACAATGGTATTTATTGAATTGCAGTAGCTGGCTACCTACAAAACAGAACTGGCTCCTGACAGCCCTCATGTTAATAAGGCTTCATATATTCAATTTATGTTTGCATTAACAAAACTATCTGAGGCACAGGACTGAATAGCCATCTGAACAATAAATGCATAAAATAACTGATATTAACAAAATCAGCTACCACTACAAAGCACACATGTTTATTAAAAAATGCTATTTTGAATAACTAAACCAGACAAAACTGAATGAACAGGAGGACCCAATGTATTGTAAAGTTCCAGTCAGAAGCCTCCAGAAGCTTTGGCAGGGATTTTGCTGGCTAGCTTTGCCCTCCTTCTGCTTCCCCTCAAGTTTTATTTTTCCTTTTTGTGTATTTCCTCAATCTTTCCTTAAGATATTGTTAAGTTTGAATATGAATATAATCTGTGACTTTATTTTCCTTTTTGGGACATGACCTTTGCTCCTTTCTCAGACAATTCATTTGGACAACTATTTTCTAGGAAACAGACAGGCAGGCACAGAGAGCATGTCTTGCAAAAACTAGGACAGAGATTTTGACTTGTCAAGAAAATACGAAAAAATTTTTCTGCAAATGAAAAAGAAACACACAGAAAGACATTAAGCTGAATTTCATTTTCACCCCTAAATTTTAAGAATTAAAAAGAATATATTTTGGTTAGCAGACTACAATTTTAGGGAACAATTGCTATTTTGTGGGCGTACATTAATTGTTCAACACTGCACCAGAAATATCTTAAATCTGACAAGCCCCGATTAATCTGTGGTTAACTCTTTGTATGTGGACCTTGACAAAGCACTATACTCCATACCCCTGTATAAATTCATGCAACCAGGTAACAGATATTATCTTTTCAAGGACTTAATCAGATGCAATTGCTTGGATGTCCTCCAAACAATTAAATTTCTCACCCTGCTACACACAGCTAGAGGTGTTTTGTCATTTTGCCTACCTTGAAGCCTGAATCCCTCCCCCAGCCAAGGCAGCAGCTCTGCCTGGGCAGGGGGGGTTCACAAGCACCACTGCAATCCCCCTGCAGCCATGCACTCAGAGCAGCAGCCCTGCAGGCAGCTCCCTGCTTGCTCACTTGCAGCACAGAGGATGCTCTCCTGGAAGAGAGATGTCCCCTTGGCCATCCTACCAGCCAAGGATCACCTCTGCTGCCCAGAGAGCCTGCTGGCACTGTCCTGAGAGGAACTGCAGCCCTCCCTGAACTCAGCAGGGTTGGGAGCCCAGGCCCCAGCAGGATGAATTTTTGCTGACTTTGTCCTTCCTATTCTGCTTCCTTCTCCCCCAGGTTTCACCTACTGGCTTGGCATTGGGAACAGATTTTGAGTTAATAAGGAGCTCCTCAGAATGAGGAGTTCATCTTCCAGCACCTAGTTACAGCCCAAATAAACCCAAACTTCTGGTCAGCTGCCTCAGTCACTCCTTCCCTCTCTGCTATTGCTGCTCCCATCCAAGCACTACTCCCATTTCAACGTCAAGGCTCTTTCTAATCCCTTCAATCCTTTTTTCTCATCTTCCCTCAAATCGACGAGTTTTAAAAGTGCACCAGCCCTGTTTGCTCATTTGCATTTGGTAGTAAACAAGGAGAAAGGGGCAGCTTTGCTGTTGGGAACAAAGGGCCACAATTCTGAACAGCTTCCCTGAGGATCTTGTTTGGTCACAGCATTTCTTGGCTTTCCAACCCAAGGCAGATTGTGCATGTGGCCTTTCAAGCTGAATTTATTGCATATGTTCAGTGGTTCTGCTAATTGGACCTCTGACTTGACCACAATTCAGTGAGTTTAGCTTCAAGGATAACAAGCACGTAGGCCAACAAGAAGATACATACAACATTATAAAATACCCTACATTTGGCTGGTTTAGATTAAACTCATGCACTTCTAAACCCAGGATTTGGATAACTTCACTGTGTATTGGGTGGGAAACAGAAAAAAGTCTAAAGAGCTTTAAAAAATCTTCATAAACAATATAGGTTTCTATCTGCAAGCCACCTAATATGATCAGTCCTTCTAAAACAGCCTTGAATCAAAGGCTTGGTATAATATTAAAAGAACTTATAAAAACCAGTAAATTGGATATTTATACTGAATACCAGGAACCATAATTAGAACTTTATCATGCATGCCTCCTCTCCACCAAAAGCTTTTCAAAAAGCACAGAATTCTTTAAAAACTGTATTTCTCCTCCAGAATTATGGTAAGACACCAGCAAAAATGTTCCTGATAGCTGTGGACACAGCCAATAGGTCACATACCAGGACAGCACGCAGCAGCTCCGAGGTCATTAAAAAACCCTAAGCCCTGCACAGGTGTTATTTTGTAGCCATGAACCTTATGAAAGACATACAAAATACATTCTATATCAAGAACAGAAAAACAGCCATTTGAAACAGACATTTGAAAAGAGACCCTTAAAATGCACAAGAACAAAAACATGGAGATATTTTATGGACACAAACCCCGGCAATTAAACAAACTGTTTAAGATCAAACTGGAAGAGTCAGTGGTGAACCCCCTATTCTTTGTTTGTTGCTTGGAAGTTGGCATACTTTTCCTCTTTTATGTGGGCAGTGTGTGCTGAGTGTGCAAAACATTTGTTAAGCCTTCTTTGAGCATAAACAGACAGTCTGATAGTACAAAAAAAAAGGTAGAAAGATATCAGATAGGAACATCAAAAAACATACACTTTCCCATAACTGTTAAAAAGCGTTGGCTGCTCCTCAGGCTGCCCTACTTAGAAACTTTGATTGTGCACCCACTGTCATGAGACATGTTTTCCTCTCAACATCTTTTTAATCTTTTCAGGCTGGTAGAAAAACAGCAGTCTTTAGTTATCAGAAATTTGATGTTTAACAGCTTCAAAGTGGTGGTGGTTTCATATTAAATCAAGTGGCAAGAAAAACTAGGACTGCAGGTATCCAATGCGTTCACCAATTCTCCTTGAAGATGTTTTTTCTGCTTAGATGGTAAAAATGTAATAGAGGAAACCTTTGCCACCCACTTCTCAGCAATATTTCACTATGCAATGTTCAAACTTTTCAGAGTTTTGTTTTGTAGAAGCCATCCATAGGCTTCTATGAACAGAACATCCTCCAGAACATACTGTCTGCTACTGCCTGGCCAAAAAAAAAAAAAAAAAAAAAAAAAAAAAAGGCTGTTTTGAGAGAGGCCTCCTCAGCACTTCAGGAAAATGCTGCATTTACTCACACACAGATTGAGCCTCTTTTCTGACTTGCTGCACCACGAGGTGCTTGGTGCACATCCCTCTCCTCTGGGGAGATCTATCCCCTCAGGCATAGTGAGCACCTCTGCATGGCTCTTCCCACAGCCTGAGCATGAAAACAGTGGCCTCAGCACCAGAGGTGATTGCCAGATTTGTACAAATCCAAAGGGAGCAGGAGAACAGGTTACTGAGAGCACCCAGACACCACTCTCTCCTCATGGGCCAATGGTACGTTCAGCTGTTGGGATGGCTGCAAATGCTCTCCATTAAGCTGTGACTAATGAAAGGGAAATTATTGCAGTTTCAGAGATACCCCAGTAGGGTCCAGAAAGAGTGGTAATGCAGTTATGGGAGAAAGAAAAAAAGCTGTGTGGGAGAAAATAAAATTATTCAACCTATGAAGGAATTTCATCTAAAGCTCTGAATGTCTGTACTTATAAGACACTCTGATTCAACGCTGGAAAAGTGACTGTAGCTGACTACAGTCAGTGCCTGATTCCACCTCTGCCTTTTGTTAGTAAAATGCTCCATAAATTCATGTTGGGGAGCAGAAGGAACACCTATCCAATGGCTATGGCACAACTTTGCTTTTCTACAAGCTCCCAGAGAAGGGCAGGGAACACATCCTCAAGTTCACCCATCTGGAGAGAACACAGGGAAGGACAACAGCCCAGCTAACTGTGAAAATCTTGTTTAACTAAAGGAAGTCAATGATGGAGTTGTTCTGCATCCTGACATTTACAATTCACCAGAAAATGAACCAATGTGCTGAACAGAAAGTGAGTTCCATAGCTCTGTCTTCTAACAAGAAGAACAGGGCAGGTAAAAGTAGCATTTATTAGAGGGTACATGCAGGAGAGTGTCACATGGTTTCTATTTATTACACTGCCTTTAAGGAAAGCTCCTTAGAATATGCAAACAAGGGTGCCCTAACTGAAAGGTTAGATGTCAACAACCACACTGATTTGTGAATTGTTCTGAGCTTTGTGAACTCAGAATGTGATGCAGAAATTGCTGGTTATACTTTAATTTGAAGAATTTTAAAGGAAAAGGGACAAGTTTAAAAAGACATTAAACTTTTTAACAACTTGTTGTTTTCAAATTGTCCATTCATTAAAAACAGGATTTATAATTCCTTTAGGAATCAGTGACAATGGAACAGAATCACACTACAAATTACAGAAATGAAGAAAAAAAATATTCACACACAGCCACAGCACTTCTGAAAAGGCCATTAACAACTCTGTGGACAGCTTCTCCCTAAGGACCCAGCCTGGCCAACAGCTCTGGCACTGGGCTGAGCCAGGCTTTCCTGGAGCCACTGTAAAGGGAACACACTTCCTCTAGATTAAACCCCTTGCAGCAGCACACCACCTCTCCCAGGGTAAGGGGTCCCTAACACAGAAGGAGCTTCCCGTGGGAAGCAGGGACACTGTGGGGATGCCCAGCTCAGGGCTGTGGGTGCACTGGTGCAAAACACACAGGTGGGGAGTCCCAGGCAAGGCCCTGACCCCAGCTGCCCCCCTGCACACACACAAACCCATGCCATATGTGCATTAAAGGTGTTTTGCTGTGTGTGAATCCTGCCCTTGTAGAGGGCAGCAGGACTGGGGCTCAGGCTGAGGAGAGCACAAGGATGGCACACAAGCAGCTGTGTACCAGAGCACCATCCCAGCTCGACAGACCCCATCATCAGCAGTGCAGGGGGAATTTGTGTTGCACCCTGTGCTTTCTCCTCACTGTTAGGGAACCATGCAAGTCCTTGGATTTGTATCAGTTACCTGCTGCCCACAGTCTACCAGAGCTCAAGGATCTGCTTTGAAAACACGATAATGCAAAACCAGCCTCTTCAGCAGCTCCAGGAAATCCTTTCCTGGCACTCACACTTCAACTACCTGTGTCCTCCTCTGACTCTCCTCTCTTTCTCTAGCAGAGCCTGGGTACTTAAGAGCATCTTAGTTGAAGAGGCAGTGGCCAGAAGGTTAAGGACAGGCCTGTAGCTCAGAGTTGAGCTGACAGGATTTCACAGAAAAAGCATATATACTTCACTGCTTTCAAAAATACAAACAATTGACATATTACACCTTTATCTCATCCATGCATTTGTACTTACAGGGCTATTACAAATGGGTGTGGAATACCTGAATGCAGTTCATAGAATCATGGAATGGCTTGGGTTGGAAATAAAATAAATATTACACAGTTCTAACTACCCTGACATGGGCATGGACAGGGACACTCTTTCTTCACAAGGGAAGCAAGTGACAAGGTCACAGAGGGGTTTTTCTTGGTATTTTAAATTATGAATTTAACAGGTGAAGCACCAGGCACACTCAGGAGCCTGACTGGCTCCTGGTACAGTTGGGGTGACCAGAGACATCAGCCCTAATGCCACTGGTGGAGATGTTGTTGAGGCAGCTCCAGCAGGCCCTATGAAATGTCACCCATGTAGCACCCATGAAATAAATGGAGACCCTGTGTCTGGGCACCTTGCCATGTCGGGGCAGTGGGTACCTGTTAAGAGACAGACCTTCATTTCCTGTTGCCCTCATGAGCAATCAGTGTGCTATCACAGGACATGGATACCACCACTTTTATCAAGATGTAATTTCTTTCATAAAACCCCACTGATTTCAACTGGATAAATATGGACTAGGGTATCAGAAACATAAGTGAACCCTTCTATCTTGTACTTTTCTCTCTAATTCTGAATGATTTTTCAATGAAAAAAATAAAAGATGCTGAAATGAATTCTCAAATTGAGATTTAAAATTGATAAATAAACTGTGATAGCACAGCATTTGGCTGCCCAATAAGCTGAAATCCAAAACTGTGAATAGAACACTGCTGAACAAAGAAAATGTTGGGTAAAATACACAATTCAGGTTTTTAAAACAAAATCATAAGATTTCTAAAGTTTTCAGATGAAGGTAGCTATGAAGTACAACATGTCCTGTGTCTTTCTGCAACTAAAAAGGCAAAACAAAGTTTTAGTTCTGGTACACAATACAAAGGCAACTGCTTGTGCAAATCTCAGTGCAATAAATCCTATATGCAACAAATTCATATTACTAAACTGTCAGAGCTTTCAGTTTACTGGCAAAATTATGATTTATAAAAAAATAAAATATATCCCAGAGTGAATTTTCTTTTCAATTAACAGACAATCTTATTTCAATCTAGTTCTCCTTTCCATATTAGTCTTCCTTGAATAAATACTAAAGAAATATCATGTTGAATTTCCCTTCCAAGTTACCACACAGGGATCTCTGTAAAAGTGGAAGGAGAAGCTGATCTCTTCCGTGGTGGTCAGTAATTATCCACCCTGTAGAGCACTGGGCAACCAAGTGGAACTCCACAAAAATACCACACCAGGCAACAGACACAAGAAAAAGATTTTTTTTTTTCCAGTGTTATATGAGCCCAAAAATCCACCAGAGATACCAGAGCCTGATATGCAGAATGCCCAAAGCTGAAGCTGCAAGGCTGGAGAACACTCCATACCTTGAAAATGAGGCATTCCTTTAACTTGCCTCACACACACTGAATTATCCTCTGAAGGCACCCAGAGTTTTGGCTTTAAAGTACAGGGGTGCAGCCTGGGTGAGGTAACTGAAGTGAGGAACAGCATGGGGCAGCTGTGCCATCTCTGTTGAGCTCATCACCTGAAGTGCCCCCTCCCCCAGCACGTCCCAGTCTAACCAGAAGGGATCATTTTATAGAGTGCCAAAAGGCCTTCAGAGGCTTCCAGCTGGACAGCAGCACTGGAGCCCATCAAAGCCTGGAGGCCCCGTGCTCACCCTCACAAGGCAGAGCTGTGATAGTCCCACTCCTCAGCCACAAAATCCCTGACACAACTCTAACAGTGGCCTGCACAAACTTTTGAACAGCAGCAAATCCAGCCTTTTATTGTCTGAACTTCAGGCAAATCACTGTGAGAATACATCAGGCTTTGTCTGAGAAGCAATCTTCCTTTTTAATACAATTTACAACACACACTTTATTTTTTTCTCTATTTCTTTCCTCTGTCCGGTTATGTTCCATCACAACCACCAACAGCCCAGTTCTCAACCCACCTCCTCCCCCCAGCTCCCTGTTCCAATCAAACTAGGCCTGAATGAGTGTAACACTCAATTTTAGCAGGTGCTCAGTCAGTTCCACTAGTTGACAAGTATTTTGGCTCACAGTAACAAATATTTAGTAAACGCCCAGAAGGAATAGCATCAAAGTATGCATCATTTATCCTGAAGCCATCAATTCAGGCAAGTTAAGAGCTTGAAATTAGCAGAGTTTTGGCTTTTGGCACAGGGTTGAATACTTATGCACTCATAATCATAAAAGAATTTTTTTCCTTCTTAAATCACCGTTCACTAACCATCTCTGAACTTTCTTTTGCTTTCAAGAGCATCCCATTTTGCCCTTCCCTCAACTCTCAATTAAAAAACAAATCCAAAACACAAAGCCCACCGAAAAACCAACCCAGCCTGGGTGGAAAAAGCAGAAGGATAAAAGACTCTGTGTTAACACCAACCAGGCAGTAGCAGCAGTATTGATTTACACTGCCTGGGAGCCCAGCTGTAAATCCATGCTGTGGAGCCACCTCCCTCTAACAGTGAGGCTGCCCATGGTTGGTCCTCCCTCCTCCTGCCCATCCCCTCCCACCACAAGCTGGAAGCATTTGGCACAACACAGGTTCTAACCCAAACTGACACTTGCAGAGTGACTAATGGCCATCCCTTGTGACAGCACAACCCTGAGGCATCAAGAAGGTGAAAAGGAAAAGGTAAATGTTCTAAACCCGACTAAATAAAAATGTAACAGCGCAAATTTTTTTCTGAGTTTATAAACAACGGAGTAACGCTGAGCAGTGCCCACTTCAAATGATGCTGTAGTGCTCCCCACACAACACAATGGAATAGTTTCATTCCTTTAGGGGTCATCTTCAAAGAAGGAATTGTTTTTCCAGCTGAATAGAAACACTCTTTCACCACCAAGCTCCACGCCGGCAAGAATTCAGCATTGTTAGTAGATATCCCATCCACCAGTGCCCCCAATCATCTATCAGAAATGCCCTTCTATTTCATTTCATTTGCCTCTGACAGAGCAGCATGTCTAAAATCAAGGATATGACTGAAATTTTTCTCACACTTAGAAAAGATCACTGACTTATCAATTTTTCTTTCAGACCCTTAATCTACACAATCTTTTCCCTTACCATAGGTCACGTTCCCAGATGTTAGAGCAACATCTGCCTGGTTTGTGCTTTAACACAAATGAGCGAAAGAACAATCACTTGTACTCATCATATCTAGATTCTACAACATTCAAGTCCAACTGTTCAGAAGCCATGAAACAGATCTCTGATCAAGATTTGTTTAAAAACAATGAAATACTTGAAATAAAAAAGAATGAGGATTTTTAGTTATTATCTGAGTTTAAAGCTTTACCTGGTAACTGGTAGACTTGTTTGCATATGAAAATTGCCATTTGTACTAAAACCTTCACATGGCTGAGATCTGTAAAACATTTGACAGCCCCAGGAGTGCTGAGGGAAAAGGAAAAAGTGGGAGTCTCCCAGTGAGGATATGATGATGCCCTCCCTGGGTCCCGCTGCCCTGGGAGGTGCTCCCAGCTCTGCTAGGCAGGGCAGCCCAAGACATCTCTCACAGGCCCTTGGAGCTGGCAGCAGAGCCCAGCCCAGAAGATGCACAAGCTCCTCAAAGCAGCTGCAACACCTACAGGCTGATCATTCCTGACACAGCATTTCCATTTATTTCCATTAGGAAACTGCAAGGCAATTCTTCCAGCATACCTGAGAGTTAAGTAAAACCTTCAAACACCGTGAGCCTTGTGATGAAATTAGCAGGATTTGTGACATTGACATGGATTACTTTCCCTGCTGCCCACAAGTTTGCAGCAGAAATTTTTTTCCTTCTTAAATCACCTAACATCCCAGGGACAGCAGCAGCCAGGCTTTGCATTATGATCAAATTATTCTGTGCTCCCAAAGAACACAAGAGCTCCTGAGCACTACACATAAATGGAAATCACTTCAGTCCTACTAAATATTGTATAAAACATAAATCATTGACTGTGTGCCAAGACCTGTCCTTCTCTTCTGATATGTACCGAGCAGAGAACACAAAAAACCCTTCAGAGGCTTCACCTTTATTTTAGGAAAGGCACTGACTAAGCAATCAATTTCTGTCCAGACATTATTATAGGATAAACAATTTCTGGTTTTCACAAACAAAACTACACATGACAGAGCTGCACTGGCAAGTATCAAGCAAGCTATCCTATCAATCACTTATTTTTAAGAGTGGTTTGGCTTGTTCTGTGATACCATTAAAGGCTCAGGTCTGCCCTTGGATGTACTCAAACTATTTTCAGTGTAGGACACTGCACAACCACCCAGAGGCAGAACTGCATGAAGCTGTAATATAAACTTGAACAGAACAAATGGGAAACCTGGATAATGCAGATCCTTCACTTGCTGGCCCTGTCCCTTTCTCTTGCCTGAGTTAAGCCAGGTAAGCTCTGAACCTTTCAGAGCCTTCAGCAAAGGCCTGGAATGTCCTGAATGCAAGCAAACAGAAGGAGTGTGGTGGGGCCACAGGGCACAGAAGCACAGTCTCTCCACAGAGCGAAGAGCGGCAATTTGAAAATATCTCACCTTGAAATTAAACGGGATGGGACAAAACACAGGTTGTTGTTCTCTGTGTGTTTTTAAAGAGGTCATTTCTCTCATCCAAGTCTTGAAGCAAGCCTTCACAGGAAGGTTATTGCACTGTAAATTGCTTAACCAGTCAAAAGCAGTGAAATATTACCCTCACTCTGCCATCCTCCAACTAAACAGGAACATAAATCAGCATGACTGTTGCTAGCATCACAGAAGACTAAGACACTGGCTGGTCCCACCAGCCTTACTTTCTAACCATTGGTTGCCTTGGGCTCTTTACTGTATAAATTATCCAGAAACATTAGCATTCTTTGTTGTTCCAAAGTGATTGGAAGACTCTAAAGGATATTTCTGCATGCTGCTTAAGCAAAGGGTAAGCTTTGTGCAGTATCATGTGATCAACAAAAAAATCCCCGAGTACTGCTTGCTTGTGGGTGGTGCAGAGGAACAAGAAGTGACTCACTACTCATAGTGGAAAATTTGGGGGGAAAATGTTTTAAATAGTCAGGAAAGCACAAAATGGCAAACCAAATTATTGGACTTCCTACGCCCTATGTACTGGGTAACAAAACCATGTCTTTGATATGAGAATGATGCCCAAATGTATGAGAATTAAGCGAAGCAATTGCTGGGGTTTGTTCCATTCTCCTACTAGAGAGGGCCTCTACCTGTCCTGAATCTGCAGAGTCCTAAGGAAACTCAGAAAGAAACTGTAATAAGCTACCAAATTCCAAAGGGGTCACGGGTGGCCGGGGGAGAACCAAAAAAACCAATTGGTGGAGCAAAAACTCTCTATTTTCTCTCATTCTTAAGATGCAGAAATAAAACACTGAAAGAAATCCATATATTTGAGATTAATAGGCAGATATTTATCCATGTGCCACCCTGGTTGCTGAGTGATTTCCTCTCTACAGCAGTGTTGTATAAACAATAAAGCATTTCTGTCCACAAAGCAATTGTCTCACCTCACTGAATCAAGAGCCTCTCACTGCCATATCCCTTCTATATTGTTCTAATTCTGAGCTGTGAGGAAGCTCCCTTACACAAAAGACAGTGCATGGATCTGGTTGGGCATGCTATTGTTAAACTTGAGCACATCAAGTACAACGTGGGCTCCCTGCAGCATGAGTCGATTCAGCTGAGAGACTGTACATTTTAGCTCACAAGCCAGAGGTAAATATGGGCTGAGGGGACAGCTCCTACAATTAATTCCTTACTGCTATGGTCGTTTTCAGCTGGGGGGAAACCCACCCTGACAGCAATATTACAAACTTCCACACAACCTAAACAGCAGCCAAGAAAAATATTACTATTTCAGGCTGGTTTCAAACTGCAGCACCTCAAAATTCACCTCAAAGACAGAAACTTGTCTTCATGCTGTCCTTTATCCTGGAAGATGATTCCTAAGACCTCTACATTGACACAGAAGAAATACCTACAGTGTAGATGGCTGCAGCAAATGTACTGCAGCATGTTAAGAGTCTCCTAACGTGCTTGCTAGAACAGAAGGCAGTGGGTTTCTCAGTGCTTTTCATTAATACAGTACTGCCACAGCAGAGAAAAAAGAGAAAAGGGCAGGGAAATGCTGACTCTCGCCCAAGCAAAAGATGCACATATGTTAGAGGAAATCTACATGTCATTTAGGAAGCACATGCACTGCTTCCCTGAGCATATGAAGATTATCCAATCCCCCCCTTAGGGGGATTTCACAAAGGCACACAGAAATACTACATGCCCAGGTTTCTCTAAAGGCAACTGGCTCCTTGATACGTTCTTGAAAAAATTATCATGAAATACAGCCAAAGACAAGAAATTGTGGCAGGGCCTTATTTCTGTGGAGCAGAGTACAAGGTGTCATTTATAAGGACACATCCTCAGAGCTGCCAAAGTAGCTGGCCTCTTTATCTGTCATTATGCCACAAACCATAACTATTTTGCTTTATACCTTAGAGAGAAACAGTAAGCCTGGAATCACACAGAGGCTCCTGACCTGAACAATGAGCAATGCAGTGCCTACTGAATTTTTCAGATCCTAGTTTGCTGAAGGGTTTTCTGCAGCTAAGACAAATCTACAGCAGAGAAAAAGCAGGCTCTGTAATCTCAGCCACGTATTTTCCTAACAAAAGAAAGTTGCTAGTAACAGACTGCTACAGCTCAATTCTGTTAAACAGCCCACAGTTAAGAAAAAAGAGAAACACTGAAACACCTTATTTCTGTAACATTATCCCAAAAATGGATGTTTCAGAAGCCAAACATGTGACACAGTCCCAACACAAAGAAAAAAAAAATCTGCCTCTACACACATCCCTTTTAAGTAACCTGTATGTAAGACTAAACTATTAAGCTATGCTTAATATTCTCATATCAAACCTATGAGAAAGCTCAGCATTAAACCCCACATGATGGTTACAAACTATTTTCAACTCACAGACAGTTTGCATATCACAGTAACATAAGTGGGAAATGAATGCACACCTTCTGCATCATCACAGCAATCAACTAATATCCAATTAAACATTCAATTGCTTTGCAAACCCCACAGCCGTGGTTACAAATGATATTTTACAATGTTAACAAATTACTCCGACAGCTACCAAGTTACAGGCAAGAACAAGCTTCTAATACTTCAATTGCAAGGTAAGAAAATTAAAACAAAAGAATCCCTGTTCAGAATTTGGCACAGATCTAGATACCTTTTTCTTCCGATCCCGGGATCTTTTCCTGTGTTTTCTTTTTTTCTCAGTTTCTTCCTCAGCATTTATTTCTAAATCCCTGTTTTTCTTTAACTGTGATGCTGCGTGAGCCATAATGCATTAAAAATCCTTTACAACAACGCTCCCTTGTAAAAGGTGATTTCCTCGGGCACCTTTAGCCAGCCCTTACAGCAAATGTTCCAGTGATTGGAAGGAGATCTGTGACCAGAGCCAGGAACACATTCAGGATTCAGAGATCTCGCAGAAGCTTGCAGTCACTACAAAAACACATAGCTGCAGATTTCTTCCTATACCTTTCTGCACCTGAGCCTTTGTAAAGCAGTGCAGCCATCGTAATGCATTTAACGTAATGAAAAAGACAGCTGGGACAGAGAAAGCTGTATTATGGCTGTATCCCCTGCCACCAGCTGGAAGTGTCTAAGTGACTCCACTGAAGGGGGAATGCTGAAAAGGAGCGCTTTCTATTAAAAAAAATTCCAGAACAATAACATAGGCTGCATTGTTTTTTCTTCACTGATCTTCAAGCATGTGTTTAAAACCTACTAAAAAAATGCAGTGTTAGCGTTGTACGTCTCTCAGCTAGTTTTGTATAGTAAGCCATTTAACCTATAATGAAATGGAGCAGCTCCTACTTTAGGTTAACTGCTGATGGTGACAAAAAAAATAAAATAAAAATTTCTTTTTACCATGGAGACTCTGACTGCATTATGTAGAAAACAATGCATGCATTGCCATATCTTAACAGTGTGTTCTTTATACCGATTTTTCAAATCCAATACATTTTGTGAGAGAGGATTACAGAAAGCCCTGTTGTATTTTTCCCCCCCTTTTTTTTTTAAACATACTTATTACAACACATCATACAGAGAGAAAGATGCAATCACACTGGTGTGTGAAACAGGCATTTAATTCATGGGAGATTTTCTGGCACTGTTCATTTACGTGGTCAGAAAGGGAAATGGGCATTATTTCCATATAGTTGGAAATGTACTTTTAGGCTTTTATGTCAAGGCTTGCTTCAATCATCTTACTATTTTTGCCACCTGAGTCCTCAATGACTGCAGCTTTTGAATATTCATTAGGGGAGGTAAAATAGCAGCAGTATTAAGGCCTGCAGGAGGATCTTTTACTAGGATGAACACAGAGCAAGCATCTAGTAAATAAGGAACCATATTTTTTCTGCACAAATATGAACAATCAGCAGCTTGCCTCAAGACTGCTGTTTTTAACCTTTCCCAGTATTCCTAGCAGCATGCTTCACTGAAATGAAGATTAGCATTTTAAGGGAGTCTGATTTCTTTCAGATAAAACCCAAAAGTCTCTCCAAGCAAAACCAGTGTATTTTACATGGTACTAGCATTTCTTTCCAGAAATAAAAAATCAGAATCTGCTGTAAAAATTAAGTTAAATTTAAATTTGAAGTGCAATTAGCCAAATCAGGCTGAATTCCTCAGGGCAACATAAAATCCAGAGATGTCTCACACGTTTGTAAATATTCTTCCCCTGAACTTGAAAGACATTTTTTGAATTCTGGTTGCTGAGGCCCAGCAAGCAACGTGCTTTAGTTTTCACGTAATATGGCTAAAAGAAAAATAATCTTTTATATCTCCAAAACAGAAACCACTTTGAATACATCGTATGTTGTCCAAAGGGCAGCACACAGTGCACTGTTTGTCTCCTGTTCACAAGCTAACAAACCAGGTTTAAAAAGTTGTTTATTTTGGAGTGATTTTTAAGAAATGCTCAAGGATGGAGGCCACAGTTATGTGGCCTTAGGGACTTTTCTTCCTGATGCAGTGAAACCACTGTTTCTGAGCGCAGGCAAAGCTCCTGTACCGACACACCACCATGTGACTCTCCACACCCCCTCCAGGACTGAAAGACTTCTGAAGCCTCATAGAACGCTGCCTTTGGAAAGCTGTGGGAAGGGGAATGCTGTGCTTGGGCAATGCCTAGATCTGAACCAGAAGCAGTCAACTCCCACTTCTCTAAGTTCTCTAGAGACCTGAATAAACGCATTTCTAAAGATGCAAAGAGTACGCCCCGAGGATGGCCAGGGCATGCCTCGAACTGCAGGGCACCACTGCGAGCTGTCAAAGGCCACGCTCAGGAAGGCATCTGGATTTTGGCCCAGCTCTTCAGTGAGCAGCAGTGAGGAGACTCTGCTCTATCACTACCAGAGCCCTACCAGAGAGAGGAGCTGGCCAGGCTGCTGATTCAGGGGGCTGAAGAAGGTACCTCAAGAAGGACAGTGATCTCAAGTTTTGGTGGGAAATGGAAGACTGCATTGTGCCTACTAAAAAAATTTTAAAAGGCAAAGAAAAGGCACCCAAAAATTTACTTTCTAGCCTACAAGCTGCCTGCATGACCTTGGCAGTTATCCTCTTGGAAGTTCAGATCTTTGTAAAATAAAGTTGGCCTTAGTTCCCCTGTCTGACACAACACAGTTATTAGCATGGAAGTACTTAGGAAATACAGCAGAACCAGAACTGAAAGCGAATTCAACAAAATTCAATAGAGTTGGATCCCTCTTATTCCCAGCATATTTCCATCTGGATTTGAAAGACTCATGCGTCTTTGCCTTAGGAAACCAACTTTATTTGAGCCCCAGCTGAAGTGAATGCTGCTGTCACTCACTGCTTGCTGGCTAATCCTGTGGTGTCCTATAAGCCTTTTAACCATACAAGCCTGTAATTTATGCCTAAATAACCTCATTAAATGAAAATACAAATAATGCATTGTCAAGTGTTAGGTGTTTAAAATATTTGAAGCATACTTTTGAAAGTGCAGAGAATAACATGCACATATCCAGCTTAAATGCCCAAGTGCCACCCTATGCACAGGTTGTATTCTACACAGGTAGAAAGCAGCCCAAGCTTTTATTAATGAGGAAAAATGCTAAGAAATGAGGATAATAAGTGAACTCCCCCAATCCCTTGAGATATGCATAAATTAGAGGATTTTATCTGTCAGCCAAGACTGCTTCATCCCAAGGATCTTTTCAGCTAATTAATCAATTGGACATAACATGCAGATGTTTTTATTATGTGGATTACAATCCCTGCTTGAACTACAGAGTCCAAACTTCTCCAGAATTAGATTTCAGAAAGAGAAAAATCCCTTTTCAAGCTACTGTTTTGTGAAATTATCTTTTAGCTATGATTTAAAAAAAAAAATCAATGGAAGAAAAGAAAGATCCCTTATAGTTGGAGAGATACTAACTAGAGAGATTTTGTTGAGCTTGTAGGCTGGGATAGCCTCCAACAGAAAAGAGGTTACAAGAAAAGTGTGAGTAAAAGATTCAGACTTCTGTGGAGAAGCAACTGTATATGTACAACCCCTACTTTTGGGGAAATGGTGAAGTGGCACCATTCCCTGGAAGGTGATAGGGCACTGCCAGATGAAAGCTGGGTGAAGTGTGAAGGTTTTCATGCCAGATGTGTCATAACTCACTTCAAGGGAATTGGGTACTGGAAGTCTTCATTAAGTGCTTCTTTTCAGACTTCAGTAAAATAATTAAGCTATTTGATTTCACCCTTAATTACAAAGTTAATGAAATGCCAATGAGTGTTTCAGCACAATCCATAGGGTCCTGATAAAGAATGATAAACTGTATCTTACTTGAACAATGGGAAATTTACACTTTCTGTTAGCACAAGGATAATGTCTACTTAGCTTCATCTACTCACAAAGTCATAATAATAATGTCTGGAGGTGATTTTATCAACTTAAAAATGTGTCATTTGGTTTAGGTTAAGATGCTAGTCTCGCTGTTAAAACTAGATTCAAGAGACTGCAAAACAGCATTAGCACATAACATTGAGATGCATTTGGAAAAAACCACAAAAAGTTATAGGAGGAAAAAGTGTTCACAATCTAATTACTTATGTTAATTCATCAATTGGTCAGCAGCTAATAGAGCAAAGATAGCACTGTCACTTTTACAGTTTTTTTTTCAACAAATTATACAGCACTAGGAAAAAAAAAATATGAGACACTCATGAAAATATTGACTTACTGAGAAAATGCCAAAAAATAGATTAATGAAATTCTGAGGGATTTTAGGTAAGATGGAACACCATAGACACATTCAATATTTACACTTTTCAGATCACTATGGATCCAAAAAGTCTTCTAATCACACACAGCGCTAGAAGGTCACTATGACAACTTTTGCTGGTAAACAAAGTATATGTTACATTGTCCCAAAGATGAAAAGAGCAGTATAGGTAGACTAGAAATAGCAGAGAGCAAAGGAAAGGAAAACACATGGTAGAGAAGTAAACCCAGTTCTTATTAGGCTACTCTTATATTCTTAATTTCTGATTTTTCTGGTACAGAACAGATGCCACTATTGCCCTGTTTCAGATTATGTTGAATAAAGCAATGGAAATGAGAATGGAAAAAAAAAAGAAGAACAAGACTTACTAGAAATAAAAAAAAACAATTCATGAAAATAACATCTAGGGACAAGACCAGGGAGAAGAAATTAAAGAAAAAAAAGTTAAAAATGGGTTAACCATAAAAAACTTTCTCATGAGTCTTTTGAGATTCATCTGCTCATTAGTTAGACTAGAAGGCCTTGTGTCTCAAAATCAAATAAACAAATCCAAACAAGACTAAAAGCCTATTTAGCATCTAGTTATACTTTTTAGCTCCTCTTCACACATTTGATGTCCAGGATAGGATGGACCCATCTCCAAACATGCAGAAGATCAAGGTCACTAAGTAGCAAATGAATGGAAAATAAGAAAGGTTAAGGCTTGTTTGGTTCTTCTCTGTTGTTGCACTGAGTTTCTCCCACCACCTTCTTCTTCTAGCAGAATTCTATTTTGGCAATAACAATCCCAAAACAACTGGGGAAACATGACAGTCAGAAAGGGATGCAAGCACTACACTAAAAAGCAGGAAAATACTTAAATTTATACACCACTTAATACTTAAATTTATATACCACTTTTACAGTGCTAACCCCTTGCCTTCTTTGACTTTACAGTATAACATTTAGAATGGTACTGAATTATGTTCTGTTTCTTATTTGACTTCTTCAGGGCACAAGAACTTAAAAATGCTTTGGAAATTAGACAAATTCAGGGATGCAGTGATAAAGGCCAGAGGCTTAGTACTTCTTAAATGACCCTTCTTAAATTTCCTACTGGAAATTTAAATTTCCTACTAGAAATTTAAGTAGAAATTATAACAATTGTAAAAACAAAACCAAGCAAACAAACAAAAACCCATGCCCAAACAAACCACCACAGCAAAAACCAAAACTAAACCAAACCATCCCAAAACCCCTCAAACCCTCCCCAAAACACCCAGAACAGAAAACAATCATGGAATATGCTTTTCACTAAGCCCTCTCCAGACACATCATCTGCCTTCTGAGCTGAAGCAAGATCAAAGCAGCAGCCACTTTTAAGCTCTTAGAATGAAGAGCAAAATTACTATTTCTCTGTGCAAGGATGACACATTTTGGCATAACTGATGAAATTACACCTCCTGTGGTCCAGCTAACTCAGAGTATGAGGATGGCTGACACGTTTGTGAATTTTAACTCCAAACTGGAGGCATGACTTTTAAAGAAAACTACTACAGGTTCTCGTTTGCCCTGAAGACTTGCACGGTAAATCTGGACAGTTCAAATGCTGACTCAAGGCTCACTCAGCCCATGGGCTCAGGGGCAGGGGAAATGGGAAAATAAATCTTCAGCCGTCCCAGGCCACCACGCAAACATGGTAAATCCTCCTGCAAACAAACTGGGAGAGGGAAGCAATATGCTCATGCACCAGCAGAGGAGAAAGGACTTCAGAAGACTGGAGAGCACCCAGGACTGGAGATCACCAACCCTGACTTTCAAAACAGGGTGATTTTGTTTGAGGCCTACACAGAGACAAATTAATATTAACTCTTCTGTGAAGATGATGTAAAGAGTTTCATCTCTGACTCATGACCAACTAAGGAAAAGGTACTGATGTATCTTATTTATAGAGGCACACTAATTGCAAGATAGATTTTGTGGGGGTTTGTGGATGGAACTGCTGAGCAGCCCAGGAAATTTATCCAATGCAAGAAATGCTGCTAAGAGTTTTTACACTTTATACATAACCTCTAAATGGTTGCAGAGCAAACACACCAAAAACTTTCTTCCCATTTGTCCCCTGCCTAGAATAATATTGCTAAAACCCTGTATTTATTGGGAACCACTGAAAGTGACACAAGCATGCACTTCTAAAAAAATCATTTCCCTACCTTTTCCCCCTGCATTTCAAACACCACACTACAGCCTGGACTGAAACTCTTGTGTAGAGTGTCAATGTCTTAGGGATGCTGACAAAGGTCACTAGGAAATGGCATTAAACTGGTTTCACACATCTTAAGGGATAGAACTTGTATCCCAAACTGACACTAGATCACAGTGATATAGTTTTCAACCCTCACTTGGAACTACTCAATGGTGTCTGAAACTGTATATTCAGAATAATTAACTTCAGAGTATTAACCTGCTACTTTCATCATTTCTCTCTGCCTAGTTCACCATGATCTCCTAGCTACTGCAAACCACAGTAGGGTGACCAGGAGGTCACTGGAATGGTGCTACAGGGAGCCAAACTGAGTTTTGATCTGGAAATTTAGTTAGATGTGTCTGCAAATGACACCAACAGAGACAGGAAAAGCTACCCCTGTATATATAGGAATAAGTGCAAAAGCAGGCTCGGTATCAGTTTTGCACTCCCACACACAGAACCTGAACGCTGTCTGTGATATGATAGGAGGATCAATCCCATCCTGGTGAGCTTCAAAAAAAGAAACACAAAATGCCATTCATCAGGATTTTATGATTCAGCTACAAACTTCACCCTGAGTGGTCAATTAATCACTGCTGCATCTGTTAACTTCTGCTCCAACACATGAAAGCAATCTGCTCACACATCCAGTGAACACTGAGCCCTAGCTGGGGTTTCCTCCAACATAAGGAGAGCAGGTATCAAGGAGGTGGCTCTCAGAAGCTCCTCTGCCAGGTCATCCAGTCCCCAAACAGACACAAGATGAGTTATTCCCTGCTCATCTCAGATGGAAAACTCCCTGTCTCAGAGTGGTTTAAAAATAACCCAAAACAGCAGCAGAAAATGTCTTTGTGGTATTTCAAGTTTCTCAGCATCAAGTCCCCCCGCCTGCTGTCTCGTTTTTGGAGCAGTAGCAGTCTCATAATAATAAAAGCTACACAAAAAGCTTTTATTAAAAACCACTGCAGAACCTGCAAAAGGTGCCAGGAAGTGAATGTGCTTAAGCAAATGAAGCTACCAAACAGAGTAGGATGGCATCACAACACCTTTCCCTGTAGTTAGTAGATCATTTTCCAGTACCCTTTAATTAGTATTCTTTGATTTCTGTTATATTTGAGTCAGAAATACATACTTTAGGCTAAAAGGCATTTTGACCAAGTGAGCCTTTCCATAAATGACTGCACAATGTGTATCCAGGGTAGAAGGCCTCTCCGCTTTAGCGAGATACTGCGATCACTAAAATATCATTTAACCTTCCCTACCATGACACGGTTCTGAAAGGAAAAGTACTTTTAACTTTGGACAAAGGCAGCACTTTATCACCTTCTGAAATGGGTGATTCCCCCACCCACTGCCAACAGCAGGGAGCTGCACTGAGTGACCCAGTGCCCACATATATTCCTGTTGCCACGCTCTGCACATTATGAGCTGCTTACTTGTTTTATTTTGAAATAAAAAGTTGCTGAGCAAGTGTAACAAAGGACCCACCTGCAAAGGTCACAAGAAAGGCTCTTTGAAGTTGCCTGCATTTCCCAGTTGCCCCAAGACTTCCAGCTGTATAACTTTTTTTGTTGATCTTCTGTGGTGCAAAAATGCAGAATTATAAGCAAGGAAGAAAAACAGCTCCTTGGCTTGTTTGTAGGGTAGGTGTTTTTTTTCTCCTTTTAAATTTCCCTGAACTACTTGGATACAGAAAAAATCTACTACTAACATGCAGTATTCCTAAGACAAGGAAAACAGGTGCACATGAGCCAAGGAGGAGAGCTGCAGTTTCCCTGTGATCACTGCCACATTTTGTGCTGGACCAAGGCTCCCTCACCAAGCACACAGGACATATTTACTCACTCTGCCTTTCATTGCAGACTTCCCACTTTAAGCCAAACTAAGTGAAGAATTTTCGGTGAAGACACTAGTCCCTGCCAGTATACACACAATTTCTTAATCTTTAAGGAAACATTTGAAACAAAAATATAAAAGCAAAAAAGAAACCTCCAACCCACTCCAGCATAAGAAACTCCTTTAATTAGATTCTTTAATTATTCATTATTCCTTTTCCTATGTTGAAATGACCATCTTTGCCTCATTCCCAAAGGACTGTCTCCATAATTAAGTCATGGAATCATTAAAATCTCAACATGCTGCCTGAGTGAGATTTTAGTGCTTTAAGTGTTCTGCACACTCCATGCAGCAGTAAGTTGACTTTTATAGGGAAAAAAATGCAAAAAGGCAGAATCATTAGCAATCAATAACAAGCAGCAGAAGGGTATCAAATGCATGTTTTTAGATGACATTTTTCTCACTTTCTCTTAAGTAAATTCATATACCAGTCATAAAATCTACAAGGTTATGCTTGAAGCAATTGCATGTGAAAATTATCAGTTTCCTTAAAATAACAACCTCTATTATAAAACCCCCCCTCATGGTAGTTTTAGAAACAGAGATGTATATTTTACCTCA